>JBBPBS010001130.1:3938327-3955602 GCA_037974835.1 Cicer judaicum
ATATTATTTACATACAATTGTTCATTTTATTGTTACAAACATGTATTTTAAGGTTTTGCAAAAACTAATAAACAACTTTGATTAATTAGTATTAAAAAAAAACCTAATTATTAAAAAAAAAAATAACACATGCCCTGTATTATGTAATTTGATGAAATTGGGAAAAGTATATTAAATTAATGGAATTAGGAACATAGACTCTTCTTTTTATTCAAAACAAATTGTATCAATTGATGAGATTAAGACAAATATAATTGCTCTATTATCCTAAAATAATTATTTATAAAAATAATGGAAATCAAACACAATATCACTATTATCCTAAAATAATTATTTATAAAATAAATAAGTAAAAATATAAAATAATTATAAATAATTGAAATATAACTACGTGCACATTTAACATTAATCAAATGCATTGTAAAATATCACATTAGTTGCGTACACGCATATAAGCGTAAAATCGCCAAAAATCTTATTCTTTAAAGTATTACACTAAAATATTATTCTGAAAAATATATAAAACATAATATTTATTATTTAGATTACTCATTTAGTCCAATATATATAAAAGTAGCACATCATCTAAAGCACTCAATTAACGAAAACTAATCACCAAATTTATCAACATGTATTTTAAAATAATTTTAACACGAAATTAATTATTTTAAAATAATATTTCATTAATAAAATAGTTTATTATAAAATTTGAGATGTTATAATTCTACCCCCTTTAAAAAAAATTCGTCCTTGAAGTTTGCAGTCAATAATAAGCACATTGATATCTAACTAACCACCCTCAAAATCCAAACTTCCACTATAAACATATTTAAGATATTCATTACTCATGTAAGCACAACATGTCAAAATTCAATAAGCTCAATGTGATAACATGAAACACTAAACTATTTAGACAATCACATCTAACATTCAATCATAAACGAAATACCACAATTACTCACTTCATATATCGCATCTAAAATTTCAATAATGAACGAAATATCACAATTACTCACTATAATTTACGTAGAAAACAAAATTTATAGATTTAGTAACCACAAACTTACTACTTAAGTCGAGTGAAGAGAAAATTATAAGTGTCGTCGAGTGAAGGGAAAACACACGGGTTATTATTGCCTCTTTTATTGACGATGAGTCATCGGGGTCGCCAGTTTCTCCTACTCATGTAATCGACTATTTAAGGTAACTATAACTGTAGTCATTCAAATTTAAACATGGATAATTAAAAGTATATTTAACGTGGTTCATGAGTGCTAAGGCGGTACCACAACTTCTACTCCTTACTTCAAGTTAAAAATACACTTAATTACACATTTCTAATAATTTATCTGTAATTTACAACTAGTTATTTGTAATTTACAACTAGTTACAACAACCAAAGAAAAGACACTTAAATTAATATCAATCAACAATCAAAATAAAAAAATATAAAATTATCTCATTTTTAAACACTCTAAAAAGTACACACAAAATTCCAACACACAAAACACCAGAAACACAAACACTTTCATATTTACCTAATCACATATACATGCATATAACTAATTCAATAGTTGACATCATGATGTAAAATATTCTCATAGCAATCAAACAACTCCAAATTTATCACAATTAAATAATTAGCTAATTTTTATTTTTTAACAAAAATTAAAACAAAAGTTTTTTGTTTTTTAGTTAGCAGATAAGGTAATGTAACTCCCTAAATTTGTTGATATTATACATTAATAATAATTTCTTATACATATTTTAATGTGGTGTGATAATGTTTTTATCTACTTGTTTTAGTGATTTATTTAAATTAGTAATTATTGATATTAAATTCAATTTTTATATTATATATAAGTATAGATTCATAAATGTTAATTTTAAATTGTTATTATGTTAAGTTTAATATTTTAATATTATTGTTAACTAAACCTTTGGTGCATATATATATAAATTAACTAAATTATTTATAATATAAATAAATAAATTAGTTTATATAAATAAAATATAACAATGATGACCCACAAGATGCGGCTATGCCTTGTGAATTCCTAGTATACACACAAATGTATGAGATACATATTATATCGTGGCCCAACTATTAGAGATACTAATAACCTAATCTTGGTCTATTTTTTATTTTTCAGCGGCGAAACACGCAATGTATACCGTCCTTCTCCAAATTTTAATTCTTTTCTCTTCAGCCACGTGAAACCTATTATCCAATTTGATCTATATAATGTAACCAAGTTTTTGTAGATGTGACTCTAACTAAAAGACCCGTTACTTTATTTTAATTCTCCCTTATACATTGAAAAACTACCATGGTAGCCATATGTGATCTATTTCGAATTCTTTCTCATTTTGCCATGGAAATACATGAATAGTTGGCTTGACACACAAAATCTACCGATGCACTCATTTCTGGCCTTGCCTTGGCCGATCGTGACTCCATTTAACTATAAACAACCATTTTTTGTCCCTTGGACAGATTATTTTTGGGATATTCTAGAAACCACCTTCATCCTTCCGAAAAATGGATATCATATTTGGATTTCCCTCGTCAAAACTTTCAAGAAACATTACTCATAATTAATTTTTGGTAAAGTTGACGTCAGACCCTCCCGGTGCTTCGATGAGTCGTTGCGTCTCCACGATTTTGTGAACTCACCATTTATTCTAATTCGTTCGTTGTACATTGTGGATATTCAGTTGCCATTGAAAACTCCCATTGATTCTTGGGTTTGTTAAAGCTTCATAATAAGGTAAGGGATGAGAGAGCGTTTGAATTCATGAGTATAATATAATGTGAGATGAACGGGAAAACCGTATTTCTCAACGATTCATTCGGGGCTCGCTATGTACGATAGTAGCCCTTTGAGTGATAAATTGGTTAATGTAAAAACATGGGAATTGTGAGATTAACATATGGAATAGGAATATTTATAAGGTGTTGATTGATTTAGCTTCGTTAAATGTGTGTTATTTGATATTATTGTGTTGTTTGATTTACTTTTATTAAATGTGAGATATTAGATATTATTGTGATATTGGATGTTATAAATTTGTGATGAGCCTATGTGATGATGTATGATTGAAGATAGTGATGCTATAAATTTGTGATGAGTTTATGTAATGAAATATGATTAATGATAGTGATGTTGTGAATTTGTGATGAGAATACTGAAGTAACCCCATAGTTGGTGAAATAATTGTGATTCCAATTTGTATTTGAGATGATAATTTTAATGGAGTATCATACGCCAACGAAAGGAGAAAATAAATATTGAGAATTTATGAAGTGAAGATTATTTTGTCATCATATAGGTAGCGCCTGACAAGCCTAGTGATTACGGGGAAGTACAACTGAATGAGCCTGATCATGGCGGTTTGCTGTCGAGCCTTAAGGCAAGATTGTTAGACCTTTGAGGTATTCAGGTGGGGAATTCCCAGGTGACTTAGAGCACTTCAAATGTCGGGAGCTACCATGCAACACAAGTTTAGCTCGATTGTCGCATATAGCATCGGATCGCCATAGGTTTGTCATTGGATCACACAACGTTTCCAACTATTGGGATAAAAGCCGTTGGAGCAAGAAATTGGAAATTGTGGTTTCATGTTTGTTCGAAGAGAAGCGAATTTTAGCTTCCAAAAAGCATGTGACCAACGTTAGAAAAAATCATTTACTGACAAAAAAAAATTAAATAAATCATGTTGAAATAATTAACATTTTTGTTTGGATAATCATAAGAAAACAATAATAATAATCACAAACTAAAAATCTTGCTATAACTAAGAATTATAATCGTCGAGTAAGAAGTGTAACTTGTCATTGATCCTAAATGACTAAATGTTGAGTATTTGATCCTCTTTCAAATTGTTTTCCAACACAAGAAGCCTCCAATTCTTAATAAGATTATAAACAATAGTCAGATGCATAATTGACTTTTTGGGCACCTTCCACATTTTCAAAGACATATTGAATTCTCTAAACGAAGAGTCCAACACAATCACTTCCAACTCAAGAGGTTTATCTTCCACCTTTGTATCTAATATCTTCTTCTCCAACTCAGTGAGAAAATCACATGTGATTTTATTAAGTGGCATTGAAAGACGATTGTTATTTATGTTGAGATCCGTTTTAAACAATTTCTTACATATAATATATCTTACTTACCATTCAACTTTATGATCTTGTCCATGACATGAATAGGCAGTTTTGGTGGTTGTGATGATTCATTTTCCTTTATGGTCTTTGGTTTCACTCTTCTTTCTCCATAAGATGTGCTACCTTCATTACTTGAGCAACAACTCTTATTATTATCCAATTTTTCTTTTTCCGTAGTGTTTTGTAAAATAAGAGGCGATTTTGTTTCTTGACAAACACTTTGACGTAGTTCTTCAATTTGTGACAACTCTTCATTGGTTTAGAAATGTGGAGCAACTTGTGCTAAAATTACATTTAAAATGAAATGAACTTTTAGGTCGAAAGGAATGCTCTTTTTCTTTTCCATCATAGCTTCTATGTCTTGCAACATTGTTTTTTTCTCCATTAAGCTTTCTTTTCTCTTTGAATAATGTTGTGATCAAAATTTATCATATCAATAGTGTATTTATATATTGAAGAGTTTTAAAGAGATTAAAATTCGTCAATTATCATGTTATCTTTTAAAAAAGATTTTAGCTTATCTATTTAAAAAATATATTATCTTATCATCAATTCTGATTTTTTAATCTCTCTACCACGGTGGCAGAGAAACTTTGAGCAGTTTCGGTTGATGTAACTGAATTTGAAGGAAGGGGTGCGCATTTTATAGTGAATGCGAGATTCATGGCTCGTTGTTTGAACGAATCACATTAGCTGTCTTTTGATCAAAGTAGAGAGAGAGAAAGAGCGGCTTGGATTGACTTGCAGAAAAACTGTGGAGAGGAACACAAGGATATTCAGTTTGGCAGTAGAATCAACGACTTCTTAGAATGTAAGTTTAGTTTTGAATTAATTAATTTTGTATATTTATTAAAATTTATTTTAGTAAAAATTCATAATTGTATGTTTGATATTTTGATGATAAAATTTTATTTTAGTAAAAAGTGTTAATTTTTTGTTTGATTTTGTGGTGATAAAAAGTAATTTTTAATTAATTAATTTTAGTCACAATAAGTTTATTGTACTAGAAAATAATAGCTCAATGAAATCGATTTTTTAGCTCCTCTTTAAGCTGTTTAATTGGAATTTTTGTTTGTCACACGTAGTTGTTTGTGCATATAGCATCGGATCGCCACAGGTTTGTCATTAGATCACACAACGTTTCCAACTATTGGGATAAAAGCCATTGGAGCAAGAAATTGGAAATTGTGGTTTCATGTTTGTTCTAAGAGAAGGGAATTTTAGCTTCCAACTAAACACCAAATTATGTCTATACATATTAAATTTCTTCTAACTGTTCTAGCATTTTACTCTTAACATATTTACAATTTTACTTTTGTGTTTCTTTTTCTTGCCAAGTATTTTCAAATATTTAATTACCAAACCCTCCTTTCTTTCTTATCTTTCCTCCGTGTGGCTCATCGCTCATAATACCCCTTTGTGTTATAGAGATTTTTTTTTAGTTAAATTTTATTCTGGTCCCTAATAGAAAATACAAAATTTATGTTAATCTTTGAAAAAAAATTATAACTATTAATCCCTTACAAAAAGGGGGACAAATAAGTTTTAATGTTTTTATGTTATGTTTTGAACACAATTTGTTTCTTTGGATGTTTAGAATTTAAGGTATTTTGTTTTGTTGTTAGGATTATTAAAGAATCACCCATTTCATAATAGTAGCAAAAGATGTAAGATAAATTGTAACCACAACAAATGTTACGTTTGATCATTTTAAACTCAAAGCGAACACACAACTAATATTATGTTAGATTCATCTTAGAAGAGATTTTCTAGGTTTGTTTGATCCTTTTTATATGCGAATCAACACCCATCAAATTATTTTTATATATACATAAATTATTATTTGAAAATTTAAATATTTAAATAAAAATTGAATCGTCCATCCAAAATTCATTCACAAAGTTCAAAGATAAAAAATAAACAAAGACAAAAAGTAAAATAAAAAACCAAAAAATAAAAAAATAAAAAAAAACAAAATCACTCTTTGTTTTATATCATCACGGTATCAAGAGCTAATTCATAATGTGCTTGGGATATGATTTGAACGTAAGACAACACAGTGAAACCACAATAGTTTTTACTATTAGGTGTTGCAATTCAATTATTTATATCGACAACTTTATTAATATGTAATCATGCAACAATAGTTTTTACTCGTTGGTCATTTACAATTGCCTATTAGCCTATATGTTTAAAGAAGTCTAAAATTAAACACACAAGTAATTATTAATATTAAACACAAAAGCAATTTTTATTTATGAGTGATCTGATAAACCCATTTAACAAGGGGTATTTTTGTAAAAGTATAGTTAATACGTCTAATAATTTAAAAATAGTTATGAAAAATGACTAACTTAATTAAACGCATTAATAATTACTTCTAAAATTAAACACGTGTGTTCAATAATTACTGATAGATTTGTATTTCTATATTCATTTAGATAAGCAATAGTTTAAGTCTAATAATTTTGTTGGAAAAAATTTGCAACTGTACATATTTGTCAAGTAGTAGTATATAAAATTATCGTATCACATAGATTAATTTAATAACTACTAAAGTAATTAAGATTTTTTATTATTTAGATTAATGAAAATTATTGTTCATTCGTGATAACAAAAATATAGGATCATGGTATCACTTGTAATATCAATACCTCAAGTCCTATTTTAATATGAACTAGAATATAACCCGCGTGTTGCGAGGGATATATAGACTTTAACATATTAGTAGTATTGTGGATAAAATTTTAAAATTTTAAAAATAATATAATATATATAGACTTTAACATATTAGGAGTATTGTGAATAAGATTTTAAAATTTTAAAAATAATATAATTAATTTATTTTGTTTGTAGAGTATTTTTTTTCAACTGAGTTTACTTGAGTAATTATTATATATGAGTTGATAAACACACATTTGAGAATATGTAAAATATTTTGTAGAATGTAATTAAAACTAATTCATATATTTAGTATTAAAAATTCGTAGTGATTATTATCCTACAAACAAAATTCATAAATTATATTTAGTGTTAAAAATATTAAAAATATTTTCATAAATATTAATATATGTAATTATCTACCGCAAAATCAAATTAGTCATGCTCTTTTTCTGTGTTGTCAAATCTAAATTTATTTTCAAAATATTTTTAGAAAAATATAAAAATGATTTTGTCATTTGGTATTCATTTCATTCTAATCTTGTCAAATAAATAACAAATCTAAATTGCAATATTTTGAATATGAAACTTTTATACAACATGATTTGAGAATTTTCACAAACAACTTATACGTACGATTGAGTAGAAGTAAAACAGATGTAAAAACTTCATATTGGTAGTATTTTTAAAAACTTTAACAACATAAAATATCTCCATAAAAAAACAACAACTAATTTTTTAATCTATATATTAAACATTATTCTTTTATCTATAAATAGTAAATAATTTTTTTTTCCCGATGATACAATAATAACACTCATATAAAGCTGAATATGTACAATTTTCTTTGTCTTTTGAGTAGTCAATATATTTTCATGTCGTAGATGAGATCATTTAAAACATATCAGAATGGTTGATTACACCATTTTAATTTTGAACATAGCAAATTATATATTTATTGTATTTTAATTTGTAACTCATAACACATTAATAGTTATACATAATATTATATGCTAAATAATAATAATAATAATATATAATAGGAATTTTCCACCTATATCTACTCCTTTAAAAATAATTGAGTTGCAAGACACTAATCGTAAAGATTGTTTGAAGAAGTAGAATAATATACCTCAAAACAATTCTCTCGAACACACAATAATAACACTCATATAAAGTTAAATATATATTATTGTTGGGTACTTCTCTTATATAAATTATATTGATAAAATTGAATATATATTATTGATATAACTACTATATCAATAATCAGTTGACAATTGAGACATAAAACTCTATATTGATTTTTTTTTTAAATAATGTGGAATTAATGTGAAAAATATTGGACAAACGTTGTGAAATAATAATGAAGAATTAATTTAGAAAACTTTGATTAGACGTTATGAAATAATATTTAAATAAGAGTATAAGATAGTGAATGATGTATATAATTTGTGAAAAAGCGAAATTGAATAGATGAAACTCTCTATAAAGATATACACGTCAACTTTTTGACTGAGGTGAAAAATATTTACATGTGTGAAAGAAATAGAGTGAGGTAGCAGCATAATCTATTTTAAATATATATAATAGATTGTTCACTTTCAAAAATCTCTTACCTCCTTTTTAATGATTAAAATTAATACAAATTTTAGAAAATAAAAACAAAAAATATTTTCACAAATAAACATATTTGTTGTTTTCAGTAGCTACCACATGATCAGTAAAATAAGAGTGCTTTCCATTGTGGATATAGGAGGGTGGAGTAAAACATGCACATGCTTAGTCATGCAAAACATGCTTAAGCTTCTTATCCATTATTTGAGACATTTGGAAAATGAATATGGTTGGTATTTACTCGCTAAACATGCATTTGGAGCAAGTAACTACCAACAACGCTCTAACATAAAAGAAATTGGAAAATAATGTAATGGTTTACCATTAGCAGCAATAACACTTGGAGGTCTTTTTCACACCAAATTATCAAATGATGGATGAAATTATGTATTAAAAAGCGATATTTGTAATCGGCTTTTCTATTGAGCTATCATTATCTTTCGACTTATTTAAAACGATGTTTTGCTTATTCTTCAATTTTCTGAAGAACTCCATCTTAAAGAAGATTGTGGTAGTTCATTTTTGGATGGCATAAGAGTTAGTGCATTCGTGCAAAATTCATAAAGGTTAAGGAAGAATACTTTGATTCCATGATATCATTTACTTTGGGTTCTCTCCCTATGCTTAAAAGTCTAAATATTAATGGTTGTAGCAATCTTAATTCGATTCATAGGAGAACATGCATCACAAATTCTCTCATTTCTTAGAAATATCAAAATATCATATTGGTATGAATTGGAGACAATCAACCCAATAGGCCTGCTTCCTCCTAACCTATATCAATGAGGATTGTTCATGTAACAAGCTTTTTTCGATACCATAATAAATAAACACTCTAACCCGCCTTCAAGAATTAGAAGTCACTAGCCTTCCAAATCAGCAATCTTTTCTCATTGAGGGATTTTGGTGTATACAAATATTATTGATTGGGGTTTAAGATTGTAGAGAGAGAAGAGACATGAGAATAAAGCGACGGAATGCATTGAAATGCTGACATCTACTAAATAATCAACATGACTGTAACTATCAATTTCACTATTGTTTTTGTAAGTATCAACGGTATTATCCATATCAGTTAAAATGGATGGGTCTTCACTCTTATTTTCAATAGGACCAAAACTATTTATGGATTTACTTAAACCACACCTGTATTCTAACTTCTTATTAAATAGCATTGAATTGAACCACTAATTTTCCATAGAGCTTTTTCCCTTTATTTAGTAGTACATAATAAAGACAAGTGGGTTGATCCCATATAATTGAGACTAAATCCTAGTAACTTAGTATCATAATAACTCTTAACACCCCTCTTAATTCGGAGCATAGACATTAATCATGCCTAACTTGTTATAAATGAAATCATTAGGAACTCAATAAAATTATTTTATAAACAAATATGTTAGTTGATCATCGGTCCTAACATAGGAAGTGGATATGTTTTGTCGAACCTTCTCTATCATGAAGTGACAATCTACCTCAATGTATTTGTTTTCTTTCACAAAGGACTTTCTTTAATAAAAGTAGATATAATGTATTTTTGATGTAATGTGTATAGAAGCCTAGTTATCACACCACAATTTCATAGGACAAGTAAAACCAAATCCCACCTCATTAAAGATCTTTCTTACCCGTAAAATTCACAAGTACTTTGAGCCATAACCTTGTATTCTACTTCTGCACTTGATCTTGCCACCATATTTTGTTATTACCTTTCTTGGATATCAAATTACCTTCAAAGAATACACAACATCCTATGGTAGACTTCCAGTTTATAAGAAATTACATCCAATCTAAATTAAAAAAACATCGACATGCATATGCACATGATCTTGGTACACAATTCCTTTTCCTAAGCTTTCTTTAAATACTTAACAATGTGAAATATTACTTCCTAATAAGTATCAGTAGGGGAAGAATAAATTAATTTACAATGCTTACTGGAAAATAAATATAAGGTCGAGTTATAGTTAAATAATTCGATTTTCCCACCAACCTTTTATACTTCTTTAGATCTAAGAAATGAGTTTCGTCTTATGTCAGCTTAACACTTGGCTCTATAGGAGTCTCACATGGTTTGGATCCCATAAGTCCTATTTGAATCAATAGATCTATAACATACTTCATTTGTGAAAGGAAAAAACCCTTTTGTTGAATACATTATTTCAATTCTCAATAAATACTATAAGACTCCCAAATCTTTGGTCTAAAACTTGGTTTGGAGAAAAGTCTTCAATTGGTCAATTTATTCGATATCATTTCCAGTATTCAAAATATCATCAACATACACCACAAGTAAAATACTGCGATAATTAGTGCCCTTAAAGAATGTTGTATGATCACTTTAACATTTTTTCAATCCAAATGCAAGAACCACTTCAATGCAGCTCCCAAACCAAGACCTAGGTTATTGCTTCAAGTCATACAACATTTTCTTTAAACAACACACATGTCCACATTCTCCATAAGCAACAAAACCAGGTGGTTTCTCCATACTCTTATAGTAAGTCACCATGTAAGAAAGCATTATTTACATCCAATTGGTACATAAGATATAAGAATGCAAACAAATAAAGTTTAGCAACAGAAAAAAAGTACAAGTATAGTGAATTCCATATGCTTGGGAATACCCCTAGGATACTAGGTGTGTTTATAAGCGAGCTACATGACCATCAAGATTCATCTTGACAGTATAAAATCAACTTGTTTTCAATAGTTTGCTTTCTTAGATGGAATAAAACTAAATCCCAAGTTTCATTCAACTTAAGAATCTTCATTTTTCCTATATAGCTTGTTTCCATCCATCATGATCAATAACATCTAAGGGAGATTTAGAAACAGAAAAATCATTTATGCCAACAACAAAGGATTTAGAAGTAGATGACAGAAAATCAAAAGACATATAAGAGAAAACATCACAAGTACAAGTACGTTTACCATTATGTGTGGCTATTGGAAGATCAAGTGTACCATCTACAAGTACTCAGAGGGTATAAGTTGAGTAAATTATGGGCAAGCCTCACATGAAATCTGTTTAGGACGACGAGAATGTGTTTACTTAAAAAAACATAAAACCTATAGCAATAGGATTTTGAGCCATAAAGTGGGTAATGGTATAAGTTAAGAAAGAATCATCTAACTCACACACATGCAAGGAGGATTGAGACACAACAAAAAATGGACAATTTTCAAAGAATGACACATCAGCTGAAACAAGATAATGACCAAGTTTTGGAGAAAAACAACGATACCTTTTTTGGGTATGAGAATAGCCCAAAAATACACACTTCAATGACTTAGTTCAACTTAGTTACTTGTGAGCAGACATCATACATGCGAACATGACAATGAAATTGAGTACGAATATCAGCACAAAAATTGCACAATATAGTAAATAATTCAAATCTAGATTTCATTAGATATAATCAAGTTGAACGAAAATAATCATCCACAAGTATAAAATAATACTATAACCAAATGTTGAGGATACCAAACAAGGACCCCAAACATCATAATGAGCAATGTCAAATAGGGCTTTAGCCTTTTTACTTAAATGAAATAAATTAACATTACGATGATGTTTAGAAAACTAACAAGACTCACATGACAAACTTGATACTCACTCTAACATAAGACACGTCATCTTAAGAACTTCTAAAGATGGATGTCCAAGTTGACAATGAAACTAAAAAGAGGTAACCCTGCAAATTGTAGAGGCTATTGATGCTTGTGGAACTTCCTCTTCTAACTGTTACAACCCATTAGATACTCTTCCTCTACCAATAGTCCTCTATGTCAAAAGATCATAAAATATATGTTAGAGATAAAAGTTACATAACATATAAGACAAATGATAAAGGTAAGGTAGAAATGAGGTAGTACACCCACTCCTTTTAACATGGATATTGGAACCATCGACAAGGACAAAAGAAGAATGATTAATAAAATGACTAAAGGAAGAAAAAAATAATTGAATCATTTGTCATATGATTAGTGGCGCTAGAATCAATGACCTAGTGTGGAGAAATAGAGGATAAACAAAGTAGTAGGGTTACCTATTGGACTATTGTAGTTATAGAGAAAGATGTAAATGATTGCTAAGAAATCTGAAATTTAGTATATTTGTATAATTCTTCATCACTCATAATCCATTTATACACTTCATTTTGTAGACTAGTCATGTCAGGATGAAATAATGTATTAGCAAAGATAAGATTAACGGGGACTAATTGGTGCATGAAGACAAAACTTTTGGTGGTTGACCCATTTCTCCATAGCCAAAACATTGCACTTGGCCACCACAACCATGACCATTGCAACTTCCTTACCTCCACCATGAAAACCACCACAACCTCCCTATTGGATGCCCAAAGCATAATGGTTAGATGAATCACTTTTTGTTCTAGTTCATGATTCAACAAAGAAGGACTGCATAACCCATGATAAAACATCTATAAAATTATCCAATTGCTTAATGGACAAAATCTAAGACCAAACCACCTCAAACATAAAATCAAGACCATAAATCCAACTCAATGGTATAAGTTTCTTCTATTGGGTTGGCATATCTTTGACATATTTACATGCTAGAAGAGAAGTCAACTCTTCAGTATAGTTATTGAAATCTAGAAAATAGTACATCAACTTTTGCTTTTCCTATTTAGGGAGGAAAATATCTTGCAAAAGAGCATAAAGACAATTCAAATTATCAAATTTTCCATAATTAATTTCAGAAAATCTAACAGTTCTGTTATAGTCTTACAGTGATTAATAACAAACTAAGTCCTCTTATCAACAAAACTTAAAAGTAATTAGGCCAAAATGTGTTTATCCTTTGTAATCCATATTGTTGCTACCGTTGAGTCCTTTGCACATGTTTATGTTAGAGGTTCATCTTTTCCCATTCCTACAAGACTAACCTCAACTAGATACTACCACTCCACATACTACTCACCATGATTGGGTTGCCAAAAAAAAAAATCAAGCTTCTCGTGCATAGACTTGTCTTAAACTCCTCATGACCCCTGATACACCTACGCTCTACAAAGAAAATATTTGAACAACATTTCACGAAACTCTAACACAAGAGTAGAATAGAAAAGAAAAAAGATCAAATAGAAGCCTAAAGTGTTTCTAATTGATGTAAATTATAATGAAAAACTAAAATCATATATTCAGCCTTCAACTCCTTTTTCCTTTATAATCCCAAACAACATGAGACTTTTTCAATATTCTTCAATTTATGGTGGGATCCACATGTATTTCAGTCAATAAGAGAGTGAGTGTTGAAAAGAGTGTTTGTTAGGACTATCAGACATATAATACTTGGATGCGAAGTGGTGTCACCATTTTACCTTTCTTATATAACTAAATATCATTTGCAGCCTATTATTGGTAGCAAGTTGGCAGAGGCAGCAAGGAAAAGTGTGGCATCAATTGCTGCATACTTATCGGCTACAGAATGAATACAAGAGTGAGTGTCCAATTAAATCACTAAAATACTACTAGTTTCTTTAGCTTGTCTCGTGTTTGTTATTATGCCATCAATAAATTTTCTATTTAATCAGCATACTCTTATTTTTGAAATGTATATGTCATTCTTTGTGATTTATGGTGGTGCTTATGTTTGTCCAGCAGTTACATTAATCAAGTTAGTGTTCCATGGTTTTAAATTGCGGTTACAATTACGTTTAAAACTTTTATATTGCAATAAAATGTAGACAAATACAGTCAGTACAATCTAAATTGCAGTTGCGATGTCGTTGCATAGACATTCAAAATCCAGAATTTTACAGCTGCAATTGTGGATACCACAATTTAAAACCATGGTTTTTTTTCATGTTTACTACTCTACTTGTAAAAATAGTTGAAATTTGGCTTATGCAATTTGAACATGTGAATAGGAGATCTATGCATTATGATCTAAGGAAGATAGATCATATGAAGGGTAGTCAAATTACTAGAGGCAGATAATGACTTAGAAAAATAATATGATAAATTATTAAGAAAAATTTAGAAACTGATAAGTTCAATAGAGATATGTTATATAAAAGAACATTATAGTTTGGTTTAGTCCATACGACCGACCCTACTTAGAGTAGTAAGGCTTAGTTGTTGTTGTAGTACTACTCTACTTATAAATGTAAGTTATGTTTAAAAATAATACATTTAGAGTTTTAAACACATTAAAGATGTGCAAACATGTTATTAAAGATGTGCAAACATGTTTGATACACAAAGTGGATATATAGATTAAGTGGAAGTAAATACTCATGCTCGATCTTAAAATTATAAAAGTCGGTCAATGTAGTATTTTAAATTTGCAAAATAGCAATTCAGCCTCTTAAATTAGAGTTGTACAAATAAACTTGTGTTGTTTCTTAGGCTACAAGCTTATACACCAAGCTTCTCTTATTAAACATGTGTTATCTAAGTTAATTCGCAGATATGCCATGTAACTACAATTAGTTAGAATCTATGTTCTACTCTCTTTGTGTTAACATAATCTTAGGTTAATAACATTGTTGCCTCTAATATTATCTTAGTGTTAGATTTTATATCATAAAAAGATTTTAAATCTGTAAGATTAGTTACTCACTGCACCAAGTGGTAACATAATAATGCTGGAAAATTTTGTGACTAGATCTCAAACTTAAGTTCCAAATTCTATTCTATCTCAAATTTACAGTATATAGATATAGGTTCAAACTTGAACATCATTTTTGTTTTGCAGGCACTTTTGAAAGAACTTGCTGATTATGTGATGTTTTGATTTTGTCTGGTCCTACAACTGAACAGTTCAGTTGCCCAAAAAAATGACCAAAATTCAAAAACTTTCTTACCCTCAATTTTACTTTGCCAATTATATTTCCACCAATAGTTAACGTAAGGCAACGCAAATTTTGCGATTCTTTAAATTAACGAAAATAATAGACTATTTTTTTTTCTTTGTAATAAGTTAATGTTTTTTAATACCAAATTCGGTCATTTATATTTATAAATATTTATATCAATGATTATAATTTTAAATCAACAAAATTAAAATAAAAAAATTTACTAATTTTGTTAATAAACTCGTGTAATTTATAATAAAACTCAGTACAGTTTTAGAAATCTCTAATGCTACGTTATAATGAAGTTAGGACTAAAACTAATATTTACCTTGCAGCTTTAACTTAATAAAAAAAATTAAAACATCAATTTATTATTTTCGTGTAGTTTAAAAAACAACATATTATATTTTGTGTTAATGTAACTAAAATTGTACTTTAAAAATTGTGTTTCTATATTTGCTTTGTGGTATGTTTGAGTTGATCCTACTAGAACTTAGTGTACATTTAGGATTTTTATTTTGATTTTTGTTAGTGTTTATTATGTATTATATTGCACAGTGTCTTACATTTGGTGTATTTGCAATTGTTATTAGAGTTGAATTTTCATCTATCAATAGTGTGAAAAAAGTTTACACATCCTATGTGTGATTTTTTAAGAAATTACTATAAAAAAAGTAAATGTTATTAATAATTTAACGTTGATTAATAATATAAAAACCTTTTTATATTAATTTTATATAAAATTTATATAATTAAATTTTTATTATTATCTCAAGTGTTTTTACATTTGGTATATTTACATAGACAACTATAATATTTATATGAATTAGAATTTGATGAATTTGGAGTTTGTTGTGATACTATGGTTGTTAGTTTTTATGATAAATTTATGATGAATGTTTTTACAATTAATATATTTGAGTTTAATTTTGATGTCCTTGACATTGCAAATATTTTTGCAGACATAATCTATGACGAATTATGTAAGTAATTTTATAAACAATTATAATAAAAATTAAATATTATTAACAATCTACGGTTGTAGTTAATTTATAGTATAAAAAAGTCTTTCCATTAATTTCTTTTCATATATTTTCACTTTATTACAAATGTTCCTATTATTCTGATTTTACCAAATTAAAATCTTCATGACTTCAATATGAATGAATTAGTTTAAAATTCCTAACATATGCTTATCAGTTTTATAATGTCGATATAAGAATTAAAATTTTAATAAATATTTTTTAATAAAAAATTATCTAATCATTGATTAGTAAAACATTTTTTTTTATTTTAATTTCTTTTTCAAAAAATACTACTATTAAATTACTATTAAGTGTCTAAGTCTAACATTGGTTAATAAAAAAGAAATTCAACTATTTTATTAAAAAAATCATTTTTTAAAATTAAAAAAAATATTAATTAAAATGATGTTAACTATCATTTTATAATTATAGTGGATATAAGCTGTGTCACTTAAAATTATAAATTCAAGCTTTTAGTAACATTTTATCATATATTGAACTCAATTTGTTCCACCATAGTAGTCACATAGTCAAAGGCACATACACCTTCTTATAATGGTCAAACTAGTATAGCATAGACTATATAATATTGTTTCACCATAGGAGGCAATAAGATTAGCTTCTTTTGACTTTTGATCAGCACAATAGTCCAATTGTGTGGCTTCAAGCAACACACATGTATAATTGCTTCTGACACACTAATTAAAATGACACAAATATGCTATTTTTCAAAAACTATATGATTCATATTGGCCAGTTAACAAAGGCAAAAAATGATTGTTTAGTTCATCTCTCTTATAATATTAGTAACTAATTATTACTCTCTGTCTTAATTTCTATTTTATTTTGATAATTACACATAATTTAAAAAATAAAGTTAATACTGTATAAACAAAAATCATAAATTATTTTAAAGAAATATTCTTCACTAATAGGATAAAAAATACTAATTAAAAGAATTGAAAAAA
>JBBPBS010001130.1:3955612-4064144 GCA_037974835.1 Cicer judaicum
AATTGAAAAAAAAAAAAAAACAAAATAATGAACATTAAAGAGTGTGATATAAAAAGAAGCATTTATGGTTCTTTGTATCATAAAATGACATAATTTGAGATAAATATATTTTGTTAGAATGGTATAATTTAGTAAAGAGAGGATAATATTGACTGTTTTTTTTTTTTAATATAAGACAGTTGACTTTATGTAATGATAAATAACTTTTCAATAATGTGAAATATAGATATTTTAGTATTTGTGACACATAGGTATTTTAGTATTTGTGACGCTCATAAAGTCCACACATTCATGTATTCAATATGTCAATGGCGTTTAGATTGAAATTAGACACTTTACATTTTAAATTCGTTACTTTAGTTTTTTTAAATCAAAATCAGCACAAATATATGGATTGTCTAGTTTCAATCTAACAATCACCGACATAATAACTACGTGAAATTGTTGATTGCACCAAACTCAAATCTGAAAAATAGTACAAAGACTTGAAATAACAACACATTTGTAGTTATATATTCAATTATGTCGGAAAATATTTATAATAAGAATGGTTAGAGAAAGAATTGTGGAATCTTAAAATATCAATAAAAAGAATTTAGAATAAAAATATTGATGGAGTTGAAGTAAGGTATTTGGGATTTGAATTCTATGCATTCTCCTAACAATACGGCCGTCAATCTAAACTTTCAGACTAAGATTAAATGACTAACATCCGGACTTCGTATTTTGGACCTAAATGTATCAAAATCATAACATGAATAGTTCGATTTTGATTCGAGAACTCAAATTACATGATTGGATCAAATATGTGATTCCTTCTATTTAGATGATGAGAGAGCCTTTGAAGATTCATAAAAACGAACAAATAATACAAATTAAGATTTGACCTATGAATTATGATAAATTTGATTTGACCTATGAGTAACATAGTCATGTTGCTCAAGTGTTGGTGATGTTCTTGTTCCAGATGCAGTAGGAGCCCTAACATGTCCAACCATTGAAACTTGAAGTGCTTCTTCTTCATAAGCTCTTCTCTCCATTTGAACCATTCTTGACCTCTTTTTCACCCTAACAACCATTGCAACAAGAAGCAAGCCCAAAAGAAAAGCACCAATTGCAGCACCTATAGTACTTCCAACAGCAACTTTCCATTGACTTATATTAGGCTTTCTAAACTCATCTTGTGTTGGTGACTCAACAACCAAACCAAAATGTCCATTCCTTTTTGCAAAACAAACAAAAGGTGATAAAGGGTTTGTTTTTACAACTCTCATTTTTCCATTCCCTTCAAAACTTGCACAAAAAGGTTCCATTTTTACACTTTTTCCTTTGTTCAATTTTGCAGCATTGTTGAAATCAATTTTGATCATTTTTTCACCAGCTTCAATTCCAAGTTCAAAAGGGTTACTAATGTTTGAATCTTTTTCAGCATTGTAAGCTAAAAGTCCAATAATTGGTGAAACAAGTTGATACAAAGATAGATCATTATAGTTAGAATAGTATATAGAAGACCAATTATACTCTATGCTTTGTCTTATCAACATTACTCTTTCAATACATGGATGAATTGTAACACCAATACCAAGATGAAACTCCTTTAAATTTGCACCATACCTTGTTAAACTTCCACATCTAAACCTCATAATATCTACTTTGATGCCTGACAAATTTGAAGGTAGTTTCACTGATTGTGGTATTCCTGTCTTGAAGTTTTTGTCTAATGAATTGAATGTGTGATCTCTTATGAGGAGGTCAAGAACATGAGTTGATTTGATACTTTGAGCATAAGATCCATAAAGTTTCAATGACATTAAGGAAAATGTCATTAAAATAAGAGTGAAAGATGAGTCCATGAGACAAAACCAAAAAAAAAAACAAATAAAGAGACAGCTTTGACACAAACAATGTGTCAAATTGAAAAATTCCCTTATTTTGTTGTTGTGTGGTTATAACTTCAAAAGGAAATGCTTGATTTCTTTTCCTAATGAAAGAAAATGGCTAGATCATGAATGTTTTACTCTATGGGATGAGTTTCAAATAAAGATTTTAGAGTGTTCGTAGTTGAGAAAGGTAAGGGTAGTAGTAGAGTAGTACTAGTACACATACTAGATCAAGGAAATGAAAAGAGTAAAGAAAAGTACTTGTCCTGTTTCTTGGAGATGTTTGCTTTTTATCTAATATATGTTGCTCTATCAAAAGGATTGCCTCTTGTAGAAGTACAAGTGTCACTATCAAATTCAATCACTAGAAGAAAAAGAAATAGTCAATGATCTCGACTCAACTATTGATCAAGATCAAATAGTTTAGATTTTGAGTTTTTTATTTATCAAAATGTGATTTGACTGAGTAATATTCAACGGTTTAAATAGATTAAAATTGTTAGTTTCTAGTCAATGATCTTGATTATTGATCAAAATTTGATAGTTGAGATTTTAAGTTCTTAATTTATCAAAATTGAGATGTGATTATCTGATCACCGTTCTCGTCTTAAATAGATTAAAGTTTTTAATTTTTAATTTGTCAAAATTACAATGTAAATTGTCTGATCTTTATTTATCAAGACTCAAATAAATTAATTGCAGTCATTTTAGGAAATTTTAACAAGATCGAGTCCAAACATTTCACCTAAGAGTAGGGGGGGAAAATATTGTATATCTACAAGTGAATGGGGTAGTGAAAAAATGGAAAGGATTTGAAAGAAATGATTCATGAGCGTGGAATGATGATGACACTTCATGGTGATATAAAGCAAAATCGCAAAAACAAATAAAAAGAGAGGGATATTAAGCATGCTGAAAAATGAAACAAAAGCATTGTTGTTGTGAATGGGGTCCAATAACACTAATTGTGTTTTGTGTAACGTGCAATGTTTCCCACTTGTACCACTCAATTGGTCTCATGTTAGGCTTTACCATACTAAAAACATGACCTTTTCTAACTGAAAAAAAAATAAAGGCCTACTCATTTTTCTTTTGTTTAACCCCACAAACCTACATTACTACATTTGAATCTAACTATGAACTAACTTTGTTTCTTTTTTATTTTTATTTTTATTTTTTATCCATTAACATTGTATTTTTTTTAGTATACCTTAGTTATTAGTTTGTTAGAATCACATTGAGTCTTTACAAAATCAACAATTAAATATTTTGTATAAATTTAGTGGATCAATGTAGTTCCGACAATTTAAACTAGTTGAACTTGATCTCTAACTCCATTAATTATATTTATTTTATAATTTATAATTTATGATTTCATTTTTTGAGTAAATTTAACAAAATTAATGCTAAAAATTTAGACTTTATTTTGACATATTTGATTGTTCTCAAATAAAACTAATTTTACCTCCATAACATATCATAATTTTAAGTTAAAACTTTGATTTTTGCATTTAAAATTAACTTTTAATCTTAAATTTATTCTTTAATTCACTTTCATATAAATTCATCTACATATAAATTATTTTTATCACCGTCTAAACAAATACACTGAGAATTTCACATATGCTCCATATATAGTGGTGGAGGATCTAATATAAGATTATTCTTTACAATGGAATAGTATTAGGGACCGAGTAGTAATTTATGTATGCATTATCTTCACATAAGGATCTAACACAGTTCTACTTGACTAATGAATTGGATTCTCTAGTTCCATTATTAAAACATTGATACGAAGATAATAATAACAACAAACCAATAAATTATGAGAACC
Organism: Cicer judaicum; assembly: GCA_037974835.1. Lineage (NCBI taxonomy): Eukaryota > Viridiplantae > Streptophyta > Magnoliopsida > Fabales > Fabaceae > Cicer > Cicer judaicum. The sequence goes on from JBBPBS010001130.1 coordinate 3,959,327, forward strand.
TAAATCCATGAAATACATCATCAAGCATAAATGTGTTAGAATTATTCCATAATATCTTGTAATTAAGTTACAATCAATTATCATTGCTCCCTTTAATTTCGACCATATGAGCACTAAAGTCCGCATTAATTAGTAAGAGTAGGCAATCACATTTTATTTTCTTGGTGTAGTAAAAAAATAATAGCATTGTCTAAAATACTTTTCATGAAAAATAGTTCCATACTAATGAAAGATGCTGAAAAATGAAATCTATATTTTTTATAAAAAAATTGGGAGATGAAGAAAAATTTAATTGATCAAAGTGGCACACTAGTAGTCAATTTACAAGTTGTCATTAAATTAACACTCCAAGTAAATGAAATTTTATAAATTGTAGCATTAAATAAAGTATAATTAATTGAGATTTTCTTATTTAGACTACTTAATTGTTTTTTCTTATACTCTAGCTTGGATGGAGTATTTCTTTTCAAAATAAATGAGAATGTGGTATAATCTATTTGAAAAGTTATGATTCTCTATATTTCTCGATAGAAAAGGAGATGATCGATAAAAGCATCAAAAGTGAAATTTTGTTTGGCGAATTTGGATTTGTTAAGCGGAATGAACTTTCTTCATATATTGAAATAAAATACAGATGTTCAAACTATTTTGCCCTGATTTCACCATATGACTTTTTAATATGGATTCATCGAGCGAATTTGGCTTGAAAAATACTTCAATTTTTTTACTTTGATTCACTTTTAGGGTTTGGGTTCCACTTTGTTGATTCACCTTGTGGTGCTATATCCTTATTTGTCTGCATAAATAGTAACTTTCTCTAACTTTTATAATAGGAGATAAAATTCAAGGCTAAAATTGTTATTATGAGACTAAAATTGTCGAATTGGAAAACTTAAGGTGTAAAAATCCATTTCATCTATTATTAAATGAGATAAATATGACATAAGAGAGAGAGCGAGAGAATATGTGTAATATAATACCTCTTTTAAATAGACATCCAAAAATTTGACACTATAATTAAAACGTCTATTTAACTTAGTTTTAAATGGCAGAATAGGATGTTTTTTTAAACTCACATTATTCATACTCTTTGAACACCTAATTATTGACTACTGCATTTTAAATATAAAAGGCACAAACTTAACATGCTTTTGACAAGAAATCACATTAGGAATTTATATGGCTAGGCTTTCCCAAAACTTCATAACTAAATCAACAAAATGATATATTGATATTTTTATATATCTATTCAACATCTTATTGTATTTCCATCTCTTTGATCATATCACATCACTTTGTCTACTTATTTATTTTTTGAGATGTTATTGGAGCATTCAGATGTCCATCGATAATATTTCTAACTAAATCATATTTATCATGTGTAGCTAGCATGCTCCATTGATTATAGACAACAAAACCGTGAGTTGGAATCGAAGAAAAAGGTATATTCTTTAAACTTTATACAAGGATTTTGGGATGACACTCTCTGCATGCTTATATTGATGAGCTCAATAGTGTATCTTTTTAATTTGTTTGATTTGATTTGATGTCATTTGGGACCATCGAGCTTTTTGAGCTATCAATATTATTTTATTTATTGGTGGTTTCAGATGATTTATACTTATATTATAGATCATTTAAATATGTGTTTGGTTTCAATAAATTAATATTTTATTTTTATTTTTATCTTTATAAGTTTTATTGTTTTAAATTTAATTATGTAAGTTTAATTTTGTTTTAAAATTGTTTATGTTGTTAATGACAAGTAAAAAAAATTGATATGACAAACGGGAAAGAGAAAAAAATAAATAAATAAATAAAATGCAAATTTATATAGACGAAAATCAAATGAAAACATATACGTTTGATCCTTAAAAATTAAACCTTGTTTTATTTACGTTTATGTAATTTTGCTTTTATTTTCTGTCTATTTTTCATTTGTTTTCTTAGTTTTTTTTAAGAGTAACTAATAGCAAGATCAATTTAAAAACAAAATGGAAATTACACATTTAAATTTGAAACAAAAAATAATTACATAGAAAAAAAAAACATTAATTTATAGAGACTAAAAACATATATTTAATTTTATATTATATTATATTATTATACTATGATATAATTCATATATTAAATCTGTATAGCCTTTGTTTTTTCTTTGTTAACCCACTAGTTGTTCAGAAGGTAAAGGAGTATGATAATTTGAAAGTTATAATTTCATCTAATTAGTACTGTTATTATTTTATGAGTTACATCAGACATGCCATCAAATCTAAAAATAATAAAAGTATTATCTAAGACTAATATTGTATCGACAAATTAAATTAATAGATTTAATTATCAATTAAAAAACAAAATGTTATATATAATCAATAATATCAATTCAATAAATGTTTTTCTATTTTAGAATGTCTAAGAAATAATTTTTCATAAAAAATTAGTAATTTTACTAAAATATTAATATTATAGGCACTAAAAGATCTCATATTTAAATTCTCGTTTGACCTCTCTATGTCTTGGAACAACATTGTGTCTCAGGACCTCATGGAGGAATAATTACACTTTGAAGTAGTTCGTTTAGCTTCTATCTTCTTGTTATAACGAGTGTTGGTGATGATCTATAGGCAAGGCATTGACACTTTTTGTTTTGAGAGCACACGCATTTATCTTGGGATGAATTTTCACCAAATTTTGCAAGAAAAGAATCGTTGGACCTAAATCGTCCATTGATCTCAGGAACATAGAGTTTTGTGGTTTCGCCACTTGTCCTTGGTGGGACAGATGAATCAAGCAATATAAGACGTGTGGGAAGAAGTGGAAAGGATCGACAATATGGCTTATTTTGATTGGAGAAGTAAAGATCTGGGAAATTGTACAAGATAGTTGTGCATTTTGAGTACGATTGATCAGTGGATATGGTGAAAAAAGGAAGGTATCTTGCAGATTTAGAGAATTGATTGTTTTGCAGCACCAATAGTCTTCAGCCTGAGGAGTTTGTGAAGGTGAGAATTGATGTTGGTTGAGGTTAAGATCAAAGTATAACTTTTCACCGTCTTCCATGTTTTGGTAAGCAGTATCCTTTAAGAGGTCCTCAGTAGGAGAATTTTTTCAAGAGAAAAGATGTTGTGATTTGGAGTTGGAATTGTTTCAAAATCAAATTCAAGTTGATTTGTGGTGAGAGGTAATGTGTGGTTCTCAGAGATTTTTGGTTCGAGAGTAGTAGGATGAATGCAGGCATCCTCAGAAGGAGGACAAGTTGTAGGCCTTTTTGTGGTTAACAATTTTGGTGAAGAGGGGATGATTTTTTGTATCTTCTTCTTGATTGGTTGATGAACTATAGAAGATCTTTTTATTTTTGTGGGAATCATTGTCGAGGAAGTTTTGACATTATCCCTTTTTGAGGTGGCTTGTCTATAGGATTAAGTCGCATTTGGTTGATATTCCTTGTAGATAAGACATTGTTTATATAAACGGATTGCTCATCATCCAATGAAACTTTAAAGAATTTGAAGATTTTGGTGAGGAGCATTCGATAGGGAGCTAAACAAAAAAGTCGGACAATATTCATCATGAAACATAAAAGGATATTACCCAGGTGCAACGGGGTACCAGTAATGAGATGGTGAATTTATAAAAGGTTGATTTCAACAACTTTCCCAAAACTTCCTGTGTGAGGAACGATAGAGTGAACGCATATGTTGTGAATGAATTTGCACATGGGTTAGAGGTTGGATGTAATTTGTGGTTTTGGAGGAGTGATGAGAATATCTTTTAAAACATTTGTTCAAGTGACTTGACAAAAAGAGCACCAAGACTTAGTAAAGATATAAGGACCTTCGTTACAAATGTCCAAAATCTGGCAAAACGACTCGAGGATGAGTTCGATACGAATGCCTTTGAGAAGGATGTTGAGAGATGTATCCCCCTTAGAGACATTTGCAGCAGTGTAGAAGGATTTGACAAGTTTTGGGTACTGAGGTTCATCATCAATTTTGAGGAGGGAAGTTCATCCTAATTGGTCAAAGAATTATTCAATATCAAAACCACCATTTTTCATCCCATCAAGATCAATTGTTTTCCCATTAACAACTGATTTATCTTGCCATTTTTCAGCGTATTTTGTTTCTAATGCTTTAGAATCACACAAAGGGGTTTTCTTTTTTGTTTTTGAGGTAGAGGTTATATGTTGTTTTGGTCTAGAAGAGACCTCCTTCTAAGAGTTCTTTGAAGTGGAGGTTTGGGGTCTGGATGTGTTAGATTTAGTAGCTTCAAAGTCATTAAAGGTTATGATGTGGATGGTATTGTCTTGTGGAGGTTTGGTTCTAGAAAATAGTGCTCTTGACATGCTTCGAGAGAAACACCTGATAGGTACAAATGATAAGGTTTTTTATAAAGAAGTTTTCGTAGTTTTAGAGGAGGTTAGATGGGGATGAGGTGATGAGAGAACAAGAGGAGTATATGTGTATAGAGCATGATGAATGATGGTTAATGGTTTTGGTTGTACCAAGTCGGGTGAGATTGTTTCTTCTTGAGAGTAACTGGAAAAACTGTCAAATTGATGATCTTGGGAGGTTACTAAAACTTTTCTTTTTGTTGAACCCATTGTTCGAGCCATTTTCAAGAAGGAGAATGGATGATGAGATTTCTTGAGTGATGAGAGTGGTTCGGATGTGTGGTTTCAAGACAAAGTAATTGTTTAGGGGTTAGAGTAGGATGTGTGGTTTCAAGACAAAGTAATTGTTTGATATTTCATGCACATTTATTATGACACAATGAGAGAGAGAGAGAGAGAGAGAGAGAGATGGAAAGAAAATCAACAGCGAGAAACGTGCAACAAAGGTTTTTTCAAATTCTGACTTTTTGATTCATCATCATATTTGAAAGAGGATGCTACTTAACTGCTTGGTTCATCCTCGAACATAAGGAGGATGAAATTTTTTAAGAAATTCTTTTTTATTTTTTAAGTTTTAAACAGAGATTGATGTACTGGTAGTAGAAAGTTTTTCCATAATATTTTTAAATCATTCTTCCTAAAGAAGTTTAGTGAAAATATATGCAAGTTGATTTTCTATTTCAATAAAAATCAGCTCAATATCCCCTTTTTGAACATGATCTTTTATGAAGTGATATTTAATTTCAATATGTTTGGACCTAAAATATTGTATGGGATTTTTTGAAAGATTTATTGCACTAATATTGTCTCAGAGGATAGGAATTTTGGTGTACCTTAGTGAACAATGTTCAAGTTGATTTTTCACCTATAGCATTTGAGAACAACAGTTCGCAACAGACACATATTCGACCTCAATAGATGATAAGGCAATGGTATTCTGTTTATTGCATGACCAATTGATGAGTGCTTGATCGAAAAATTGATAAGCTTCACTCGTGCTTTTTTTTTCTACTTTATCTCCCGCATAGTCAGCATTGTAGTATGTCGTGAGATCATTGGACTTTTTCTATACCATATAACATGATCAGTAATACCAACAAGATATCTAAATATTCTTTTTACTGCAATAAGATGAGATACTTTAGTATCTGATTGAAATCTGACACATATTCTAACAACAAATACTATATTTGGCCTGCTGGCTGTCAAGTAAAATAATTATTCAATCATTCCCCTATATTCTTTTTCATTTATAGGTTTTCTTCATCATCCTTGTGTAACATTGAAGATGGATGCATGGGAGTAGCCATTATTTTGGCTTCATTCATTCTATATCTTTTGAGAAGATCTTATGTATATTTTTCTTGAAAAATAAAGATGCCAGTTTTTTATTGTTTAATTTATAATCCAAGAAAAAAACCTTAGTTCTCCCACCATGCTCATTTCAAATTCACTTTGCAAGAGGTTAAAAAAAGCTTCACACATCTTTTTGTTTATAGATTCAAAGATTATGTCATCAACGTATATTGGAACAATTAGTAAATCCTTCTTATGTGTTTTCTTGAAAAGAGTTATATCGATCTATCCTCTTGAGAAGCCATTTTTTTTAAGAAGGAACTTAACCTCTCATACCAAGCTCAATGAGCTTGCTTTAATATGTAAAAAGCTTTTGAGACCTTAAACACATGGTTAGGCTTCTACTCATCTACAAAGCTAGGAGGTTGGACACCATATACTTCTTCATTTAAGAAATCATTCAAAAATGCACTTTTGACATCCATTTGAAATAGTTTAATACCTATATGGCTGGCATAAGCAAGGATTATTCTAATATAGTTTTGCAATGGGTGCAAAGGTTTTATAATAATCAATTCCTTCTTGTTGATTATACCTTTGTGCCACAAGTCTTGCTTGTTTCTGATGATTTTTTCCATCTTCATTTTATTTATTTATGAATATCCATCTAGTTCTAATGACATATTTGTCTTGAGGATTAGGTACAAGATTCCATGCTTTGCTCCTTTCAAATTGTGACAATTTCTCCATCATAGTGTCAACCCATGATTTGTCAATGACTGGTTGTTTAATCATTTGTTTCAACTCGAGATATCATAACCATATTATTTAAGTTTCCCTTCAACGATTGTCTAGTCATGACTCCATCTGCAATATTTCCAATGATTTGTTCAGAAGGATAATGGGTTACCAGCTTCCATCCTCTTGGACATTGTTGAGAGGTTGAATCATAAATTATCGTCTTAATTTGAACCTTGAGCTTTAGAGGATGAAGGTTCATCTTCTTCATACTTATCCATATTTTCTAATCACAAGTTATCAAACTCATAAAAAATAACATGCATGGATTCCTCCACATTTTGAGTCTTAAGGTTATATATTCTATATTATTTTGACGATGTGGAGTATCCTAAAAAGATGTCTGTCTCATATTTTAGATCAAATTTTCCCAAATTTTCTTTATTATTTAAGATGTAACGGTAACATCCAATATATGAAAATATGAGATATTTGGTTTTCTATCATTCCACAACTCGTATGGAGTTTTGTTCAAAAAAATTATAATGGATACTCGATTTGAATCATAACAAGTTGTTTTGGTTGCTTCAGCTCAAAAATATTTTTCAATGTTTGCTTCACTCAAAATTGTTCTTGATATTTCTTGTAGAGTTCTATTTTTCCTTTCAATAACGCTGTTTTATTGAGGAGTTCTTGAACAAGAAAAATTATGTGATATCCCGTTTTCATCAAAATGATTTTTGAAATATTCATTTTCAAATTCTTCTCTGCGATCACTTGTCAAAGAGATAATGCTTGTTCCTTTTTCATTTTGAATATTTTTAAAAAAATTATGAAATGCCTCAAAGGTTCATCTTTATGTTTCAAAAACAAAACCCAAGTAAATCGCGTGAGAAAACATCAGCAATTACAAATTCATATATTTTTCCACTAAGACTTAGAGTTTTGATGGGACCAAAGAGGTCAATATGAAGAAGTTCAAGAGGTCAATTTGTTGAGACAATATTTTTTTAGTGAAAACTACTTTTAACTTTTTTTTTCTTTGGCACAAGCTTCACATATCTTCTCTTTCTCAAAATTAATTTTTGGAAGACCTTTAACTAATTCTAGTTTTGATAATCTAGAAATGGTGTTTAAACTTGTATGACCAACTCATTTGTGCCAAATCCATTTATCCTTTTCAATAGACATAAAACAAGATTCAATTGGTAATGTCTTTTTTTAGTTCTTCAACTTTTATTTTTAAACTCCTATTTTCCGTTTCCTCTTCTAGAGGATGAATTTTGATATTCTTTTTGTTAAGAATTTTTTTACTACTCAGACATTCTTTTATGAGATTGTTGAGAGTCCAAAATGATTTTTTCATTATTTGTCATTCTTAGCCTGAAGTTCCTCGTTAAGTTTCTTTATCTCTTAAAATGGATTTTTAAGTAAATCACATTTATGAGATAGAGTGTTTTAGTCATTTAATAACTGACAAATTTTATTTCTAGTTATTCACATAAAGGATATAGTTATGTTATGTTTACCTTTTTAGTATGTGAATTTGCCATCAGACATAAATTTGCTTCTTCTTCTTTTTCGTGTACAGAGAATGAGTCATCACTAACGTCCCATGTAGCCATCATAAATTTATTTTTGTATGGAAATTTTCTTGGTAGACTCCTTAGAATTTTTCTTCTCCTCTTTTGGATAGAGTATTCTTTTCCAAGAGACAATAAGCTATTTAGCATAACAGTGAGTCTTGAAAACATTTCATCAATCGTTCCTTCTTCTTTCATCTCAAACAGTTTAAATTCCCATACTCCTATGTCAATCCTTGCTTCTTTTATGTGACTTGATCTTTAATGATGGATCTTCAAAGTATCCCATAATTCCTTTGTGCTTTTTCATTTATCAATTTGATCATATTCTTCCCTACTTAAGGCACACATTAGAAATAAACGAGCTTTAGAGTTAGGAGTACCTTGGCATTTTCATCAGCAGATCATTGCGCTTGAGGCTTTTCATCTGAATTTGAATATGTGTTATTAGTTCTGTTGACATGGTTTACATTTTCAACCACATACCACATGTTGTTATCTTGTGGTGTAAGGAACAACCTCATTTTTCATTTCCAATAATAGTAATATGTACCATTGAAGTACGGTGGCCTACTGGAGAATTCTCCTTCAAGTACATATGTAGCTTTTGACATTTTTATTTTTCTATTGATCTTTTTCTCTTTCATTGTTAGATGTAATTTTCTAGACAACCAGCTCTAATGCCAATTGAAGTAGCTAAATATCACTAGAAGGGGGGGTGAGGATACTAGATGGGTAGAGGATAAACATTTTTAAAAAATGAAATGAAAGTTAGGAAGAAATAAAGTGATAAGAATTTAGAAGATGACACAAATTTATACTTGTTCATCTAAAATGGATTACGTCCAGCCATCACTTACTAGTTAGTTTTTTCACTAAGGCACAACAGACTTGTCCTTCGATGGACTTTTTTCACTATGTATTTTCTTAGCCTCACTAGGCTTACAACAACAATTTCTCTTCTTAGTTTACAATACTTTGCATAACTATCAACAAGTTAATATCAACTTGAGGATATACAAAAATTTTGAGAGATTTGATAAGAGTGGATTTTTTCCTCATAGATATACTTTCTAGAATGATGATATCAAAGATATAATTATGATTAGTAGAAAGTATGTCGAGGAAAAGATTGATTATCTCAACTTTGATCTTTGGCTTTTGTATGATTTTTTGTTGTATTTGACGAGGATGAAATCATCTCTATATGTAGAAGTAGTGAAACTTCAAATATGAAGAAAATCACAAAGTATTCATAGGAGACTTAGTTAATTGTCCATGGTCTTTGATTGGAATTTCAAGTGTGCCCTTCAATTGTCTTTCTTAAAAAAAACTAGGAGGATGAGTGTTTCGATCTATCCTCGGGTAGGAGGATGAAGCATCCATTAATTATGATGTGACTTGTGTTGTTTGACTTTTTTCTTCACAATATTGTAGCATCTTGTTTTATGAGTCAAGGACAATGCTTTTTGTACTTTTATATATTTTCCTCGTGCGAGGATGAACAATTTACGTGAGTTCGTCCTTTTTCTACTTTGTTTATCCTTTTTCGTACGTGCATCCTCTTTTCAGCATTGTTTGTCCTCTGATATACAGTCATTCTCTTTTCAGTTGTATCCTATGACATATATTTATCTTGTCTTCGTTCATCCTATTTTTTAGATCTTTGTTCATTCTCTTCCGTAGATAACATATTAATATGTGTTAAAACATTCGATTTGATCAAGAAGGTGAGGAACCTATTTTCTAATTTTTAATACACTTAAGAGAACAAATTAGATAAGACACATAATCAAAATCTTTGAAACAATTTTATTATCATTAAAATACTTGAGAGAGATTTTGTCTCAACATACCTTAGCTAGAATTTGTTAGGATGATTAGCTTGACAATATTATGATTTATGTTAGTCATTCCTTTAATTGTGGACCATTTAAATTAAGGTTGCAGTCGTGGTTGCAAATATGTACAAATATTTATATTGCAAGAAAATACGGGTAAATGAGGCATAAATTGTGGTTGCGATAAATTGTTGTCGCAATTGCAGTTGTGGACCGCAATTTAAAATCATGGATCAGTCAACATATGTACTACAACCTAGCGATGGCCCTGAGGGCGGTTGAGATGGGTGATCGTCTAATCCCCAATTTTTTAGGGACACCAAATCTTTTTTATTTCAGTAGTTTTAGTTATGATATATATTCAAATATAAACAGATATATAATTAAAATTATATTCACATAAAATATTTCAATTTCCTCACTTAATAAAAGATTTGAGCTTTTTAATTTTTGTCTAATATTAAAAATTAAATTATCTATTGATAATAACATAAAAATATTTTGTGAACATTTTGAAACTTACGAAATGTGATAGTTCTTCTAATCTTGATGAAGAAATTTTGTGTGAAGAATTACAAATTATTCAATAAATTTTAACAATTTAATGAAATCAATTTATATAAAATTGATTTACTTGAAGACATTTTTTTCCGGCTAAATATCACTTGTGGTCCCTTAACTTAATTTCAGTTAACGTTTTAGTCATTTTATCTTTTTTTTTCGAATTAGTCCTTTATTTTAATTTTAAGTGACAATTTGATATTTTATATTTTAAAATATCAACAATATTATATTTTTTTTTACAAAAATTCATCAAAATTTTCAAGCAAAACTCATAAAACTAATTATATTCTTAAACATAATACAAATTTCATCAAATTCGTAACTCAAATCTTCAAATAAACTTATATTTTCATTCTTTATTTGATGTTGTTAGAGATAAAAATGAGTTTATAAAGATTTGAGTTACGAATTTGATAAAATTTGTTTTATATTGAATAATATAATTAATTTTATGAGTTTTTTTTTTTAAATTTTGATGAAATTTTAAATTTTTGTAAATAAATAAAGAATAACATTGTTGACATTTTAAAACATAAAAATTCCAATTGTTACTTAAAATTAAAATAAATGATTAAATTGGGGAGAAAAAAAAGACAAAAAATTAAAATGTTCACTGAAATTAAGTTAAAAGATTACGGGTGATATTTAACATTTTTTTCTAATGTATGCACACCTTAATTTTTATATAATAAAATAAATAAAAATTAAATTAAAATGATTAAAATCTTATTTAAAATATATTAATTTATCAGATTAACTAAATAGCCTTGTTTTTATTTTTTATTATCTTTTTTTACAAAGATTGGAAAATAATGTTATGAAATTTACAATTACAAAGACATTTATTTTTTATTTTCCCACGAAACCACACTCCACAATTTTCTCAATGACCAAATTACTGCTCAACTAACCCCTTGGAATGGATTTTCCAAGCCGAACACTATTTTTCTCATGGACAAATATCACCTCACCAAATGTTCACTCTCATTTCATTTTTCATGCAAGGTCATGCACTGAGTTTTCAGAAATGGAATAAAAATTAAGTATTTCTTCTAAAAGAAAATTAGTAGTTGAAAGTTTAATATATATTTCCTCTAAAATAAAATTAATAATTAAAAGATTAATATATATTTTCTCTAAATATACATTTTAATATTTTAATATTTTAATTATTATTTTTATTTATTTTTCATTTTGAAAGGAGTATCTATTAATTGATTAGAGTATCTGTAAACTATTTTCAATATATCGTGAAAATCATTAAAATGACACGTGGAACAACAATAAGTATTGTTTCATAACTTTAATTAGACAATGCATCTCACAGATCTACTATTTCAAATACAAATGAACCTGTTTTTTATTGAGTCATTTATTCAATTAAAGTTGAAAAAATTATTTGGAGTTTATTTTAAATGCCCTATCTTAAAAAAATATTATCAATATGTTTTCTTTTAAAAGTTATATATTAATATATCTTTTTTTTTATCTTAGTAGAAAGTCGTCATTTGTAAATACGACTGCATAAAAAAGTTCAGGATTGTAATAGCTAGTGACTTAGCATTAGATTAAAGTTTTTATATGCTTTTGTTAAATATAGAAGTCACAAGAGAGTTTTTACATTCAATTGTTTTTAAATTTAATCATATATATATATATAATTCATTAAAAAAATACAGTACAAAATTTACAAAAATTCGGTAGATTTGATTAGAGTTGGCCATAACATTTGAATAATATTTTCAAATATGATCAGTTAACCAACATAATTTGTATTTTCTTAACACTTTTTTCTCTAACATCCATTTTAGTTTTAATATAGATATTATTTGGACGACTTTTTTAATGCTCTGCATTTTAGGATTGTGATATTCATATGGAGGCTAATATCTTTCATTAAGTATATATGGAAACTTTTCTTTATAAATGTTGAATATATTAACAACTTTGTACACGTTAGATAGATGCACTAAATAGTTTTGACGAGCGTAAAAATATGTTGTTATGACATGTAAAAAAGACACATATATATCTTGAAATTTTCAGCAATCACACCATTTTCTTTGAAGATTGACTCCAAAATTCTCAATTGATCGCACCTCACTTGGGTTTATTGTTTCATGCATCATGAAAGAATAACAATTTGGTCGAATCGCATGACTTGATGGGTGTTAGACTTACCAATTTCATATTTAATCATGTTCATGTAATCTTTTGTGTATACTCGATCAGAATCTAATTATATTTAATGTTGTTGTCCCTTTTCTATATATAAAACTATCAATCTATAGTAAGTTGATTGAACAAAAACAGTGATTGGGAGACTGTGTGTACCCTCGAACAATGCGTTTTATGACTTGACAATGTTTGTTGTCATGTGTCCCAATCGTCAACTTTAAGAATAAGCCATAGTTCATTGTTGTTGGAGATATTCAACCAATCTTAAAGCATTTAGATTAGACATCTTGATTTTATTGCAATAATATTTCAATTATGACTCATTTAATACATATCATGTTATAAATGAGGTTAAAATTGTCAAGTATTATAAAGTAATAAGTGAAAAATATATTAAAAACAATTAAATCATTATTCATACGAAGAACATTTTGCGAAATGTGCCATATACAGTGTATTATTGACAACCATTATATAACTATTATATTCAATAAAATAAAATAAAACTATCATTCGAGTTTAATAAATAAAATTAAAAAAAAAATAAAAAAAAATAGTATTCGAGCCCGATGGGCGCCAATCCAATCCCTATTCCTACACAATGAACCAATGATATATGAATCTTATTCGGTCTTCACAATTCTTTTTTTTTTTTTACACATTTTTTTGGGCACATATGTATAAGCTCTTGATGTTTTTCTTCAGTCCTGTCGCGACACTTGTCTGACACATAATGTGTTTTGGCGTTCATGTTGTATTATGTTAATAAAAATAAAATAAGCTTGATTCTATTTTGAATCTCAAATAAGATTTGCCTAATCAATTTATATGACATTGATCGCTCAGCTACACGCTCTTTATGTTACAATATTATTAAGAGACAATTTACTATTCAAAAATATTTTCTATTTTAATTATATTAAGATTTTTAAAATGAATAATTTTATATATATTTAAAAATACATTATTTATGGTTTAATACATCTTAAGTAAAATAATAAACATTTAAGAAATAAAAATTTAATTTATTTTTACAAAGTAAACTAAACTAAATTATTTATGGTTTAATTTTTGTAGATCCCTGAACTATTTAACAATAAATCTTTAAAAATGTTATAACAAAGTATCTTAACTAATATTTTTTTTTTTTTTTTGCTAGGTCCTTCGATTAGAATAGAAATAATACATATGATGAATTTTTCATTGTTAAAAAATTAATTAATTCCTGGTGGAATCCAAACTCCAAGATTTGTTCTCTATTTCCTCTTTCTGTTTTCGCCTTCAATTTTACTCCATTTTCTCCAATTAATTCATCATAAACTAGAGTTTGATTTTTACTGTCGTTTACCACATCAATTCATTTCACTTGTTTCTCTATCATAATTTTTTTCAGAATTCTAAAATTTCAACTAGAATGGTTAAATTTGAAGAGAAAGAGAAAAAACCTTGTGGTTTTGGTTCCATGAAAAATTAATTAATTTATTGATTGTTGATGCAAAAGAAAATTCACCCTGTATATTGTTTATATTTATCTATCTCTTTGTGGTCTCATCAACAAGTTGAAACCAACATTACTTCTTTCTCATTATTGTAGTATTTAAAAATAACATTTAAGAATTTAGTTTGTTTTTTTAAAGTTGGATTTCCATTTTAAATAATAATGATGTGGACAATATATCACACTACCCATTAACGCCGACTAACGTTAAATTAAAAGAGTAATCTAATTATAAAAAATAAAAATAAAAACCTTATTACATATTTTTTTAGTTTAGAGATTTATTTAAATAATTTAAAACGTTCAAAATATATATTTTTTTACAAGTGGACCGTAATTAAACAATGAATTACATTATTTCATAGTTCTATAAATTGTTCCTAATTGGGTATTTAGTATCAAGCCAACTAAAATCTTAAATATTTACAATGGGCTATGAAACAAGTAGCCTTTCAATTATTCTTCTCTTGTTTTTTCTTACCTTGGTTTCTAGTACATATGGTGGAGACATTGTAATTTATTGGGGTCAAAACGAGGATGAAGGTTCATTGACCAAAACATGTAACACAGGACTATATAATATTGTAAACATAGCATTTTTATCATCATTTGGCAATGGTCGTACACCTCGACTCAATCTAGCTGGTCATTGTGACCCAAAATCAAATGGTTGCAAAAGTATTGGAACCGACATAAAAAATTGTCATAACAAAGGTATCAAAATTATGATATCAATTGGTGGTGGTATCGGTCATTACTCTTTATCATCCAAAACAGATGCTATAAATGTGGCTGATTACATATGGAACAGTTTCTTAGGAGGGAAATCATCAAAATCAAGACCATTTGGTGATATTGTTTTGGATGGTGTAGATTTTGACATTGAACATGGTGGTGGTGGAAGTTTTTATGGTGAAATTGCTAAGAGAATTTCTCAACAAAGTGGGTTGAAAAAAGTGTACTTAACTGCAGCACCACAATGTCCTTTTCCTGATGAACATTTAAAAGGGGCATTATCAACTGGGCTATTTGATTATGTTTGGGTTCAATTTTACAATAATGGGCGTTGTCAATTTAATTCTAAGAACATTAAAAAATTCCAAAGTTCATGGAATGAGTGGGTTACCTCTATTAAGGTGAGTAAGGTTTATGTTGGTGTTCCTGCTTCAACATCAGCTGCTGGTAGTGGTTATGTGCCACCACGTATGTTAATAAGTCACGTGTTGAATTTTGTTAAGAAATCAAATAAGTATGGAGGAGTGATGCTTTGGGATAGGTTTGCTGATGATAAAAATGGATATGCTAGCAAAATTAAGGCCTCTGTTTAAGATTTTCTTAACTATGTTTAATTTTAGGTGTGATTAATAAATGCAAGTATAATGAGCTTGGATTGTGGAGTCAAGTTAATAAACTTTTGTTTCAATTATTGAATATCAATAGTTGTGACTGTAGTGTGCATTGAAGGGTGCTAAGAGAAGTTTTTTTTTTAACTATTTAAATTAGGGATTCGGTGTTTGGAATTTTTTTTAATTAAATGATGTACTACAACAAGAAATGTGATTTTAAAAATAAGAAATGTATTTTATATATTTGGAATAATATTAAAATATAATTAATTTGCATAGATTCTTCTACACCATTTTTTTTCATATGTTATTAAAAAAAATGACATTTTATCAAATTTTGAATCTAAATTATGTTTATAAATTAAATTGGATAATTATTTTTATGATTCAACTAAAATAAGGGATTCAAAGTAAAATTAAACCTATATTATAAAAAAAATTGTATCTAATTGATAAAAATGTGAATAAAATTATAATTATAAGGAAATATGATCCTACCCACTAAACCTAATTTGAGACTCTCATTCACTACTCCCTTCCTTCACACCATTCTTGGTTCCACCGAGAGCTCTACACGGCTCACTAATTGTCGTTCTCTTTGAGTAAGTAAACTACATCTTCCTACTATTCTTTGTATTTACTACTTCTCCCTATGTATAATTAGTAATCGTAAAAACAATGCAATTTATTTATTTTTTACAATTTAATATAAAAAAATGAATTTAACTTTATCACAATGATAAATTAGAAGATGAAGAAATAATAATAATTATGGCAATGCATACCTTAATCAATTTCCTGTAAGATGGTGAATAACATGAAAATTTATTTATTTTTCTATTATTTTAGCAAAAAATTAAAGCAACAGCTCTATCCACCGAGATGAATGTACGTTAACATGTGAACTAGTGGGTGAGTGAATGAGGCAGTTATTTTGTATTATATACAAATAAAAAATAATAAAAATAAAATAATATGGTTATAAATGGCAGAAAATAGAAAAAAAGCTAACTAGCACTCGTGTCCCTTAACTTAATTTCAGCTAACACTTTAGTCTTTCATCTTCTTTTTTTTCTTCTAAATTGGTCCTTTATTTTCATTTTAAGTGACATTTTTATGTTTTTAAATGTCAATAATATTATCATTTTTTTTACAAAAATTCAAAAACTTCATCAAAATTTTCAAACAATACCCATAAAATTAATTATATTCTTCATTATAATACAAATTTCATCAAATTCGTAACTCAAATCTTCAAATAAACCCATATTTTCATTCTTTATTTTGATGTTAGAGATGAAAATATGAGTTCATTTAAATATTTAAGTTATGATTTGATGAAATTTGTAGTATATTGAGGATGATAATTAATTTTATGGGATTTGTTTGAAATTTTTTATGAAATTTTTGAATTTTTGCAAAAAAAAAAAGGATAACATTGTTGAAATTTTAAAACATAAAATATCAAATTATCACTTAAAATTAAAATAAATGACCAAATTAAAAGAAAAAAAAAAGATAAATGGCTAAATCGTTAACTGAAATTAAGTTAAGGCATTACAACTATTATTTAGTCTATAAAAAACTATAAAATGTATAAACTCAAATACTACTTGAAATAGCGTATCAGAATAAGATATAAGCAGGTGAGAAAAACTTGAACATTATGTAAAATAACTATTAAGAGTTAACGTTGAATTTTTATTATTGTTGTAAAAGTTTAAGTTCAATTTTATTTTAAATTAAAATTAAAATAATGTATAATAATATTAATTAAAATATTTAAATTAATATTTTAAGTTATAATAAAATTAAATATAAATAAAATATTAATATATGAATTAAATTTGTGAAACTTAATATAGTTCTTAAGAGTTAAAAAATGAGTGAGTTGTTTCAAGATGATTAGACACAATAAACCTCATTTAAAGAACTCATGTTAAGTTTACCGTTGAAAGTGTTTCAAAAATCAATTTAGCTTTGAGAACATGAAAACCTATTTCACTCAAAGAGTTTGTTACATAGAACACTCATAACAACAACAAAGTGAAAATCAAGTGTAATACCTTTGTCCAATGACTTTTGGAGAAGGCGCATGAGATCATGATCTAACGGGGGAGAGGAAACCGTAGCATATTTTGTAATATTTTTTTTTTAACAATATGACCATTCAGGAATTCTATTTAGCAATGACTAATTTGTGGGATCAATTGGCTCCTATGGAATCATCTGAGTTGAAAGTTGTCAAAGCATACATTGATCAAAGAGATGAACAACATCTGGTTTGATTTATGATGGCTCTTCGTGATGATTTTGAAGGCCTTCGTGGGGGTATTTTGCATCGTTCCCTTCTTCCTAATGTTGAATCAGTAGTTCGTGCATTGTTGGTAGAAGAAATCAGACTTAAGACTCATTCGGGTGTGTCAAATAAGGAATTCTCTCAACTTCTCCATCTGCTTTTGCTGCTCATGTTCAAAAAGGAAAATCTCAAGGGAGAGTTGGGCTTGGTAATGATGAATCTGCATTTTACAAAGAAAAAGGTCATTGGAAAGTACATTGTTCGAAATTAGGGCGCGCACGTTAGAAGAATTTTAGAGGGTTGTCGTTCAATGTTGTTGGTTCCGCTCCTTCTACCACTGGCTCTAGTTCTAGTTATGTATACTCATCTGAGACTGCTTCCCAAATATTTGATATTGCATAACAGCTTCAAAAACTTCTTGCCACTCAATCACATGTCATGTATGCTATCTCTTCTAAAGGTTTGAACTCTTCTAGTATGTCAGATATATCTCCTTCCATATGGATTCATGATTCTGGAGCATCTCACCATATGACATAGATGATAAATCTTGTGTCTGTGAATCCTACCTTGTCTTTGTCGATTATGATTGTTGATGGCACCCCTATGCCACTAGTAGGCATTGGTTTTGTCTCCACACCTAACTTGTCTCTTTATGATGTTTATTCTATTCCTAATCTTACTTTGAGTATTACTTCTGTTAGTCAAATGTGTGATTTCGGCTATTCAGTTATATTTTTTCTACTTTTTTTTGTGTGCAAGATCCACATTCTAGGAGCTTGATTGGGACAGGCTATAAACATGGGGGACTTTATGATTTGGATAACCTGCGAGTCCTAGATATTGCAGTCTCAACAACTATTGCTGACTTATTATCTAGTTTTCGCTTGAATTCTTTGTCTTCTAGTTTATGTTTTTGGCATTCTCGCCTTGGATATGTTTCTACTTCTAGATTAAAATATTTGGCTTCTACTGGAGCTTTAGAAAAGTTAGAAACCAGTGATATTTTAGATTGGTGTGGTTGTAAATTTGCTAAATTTTCAACTTTACCGCTTAGTAAAAGTGTTTTTATTTCATATGCGTCTTTTGATTTAGTTCACTCTGATGTTTGGGATCCCTCATCGGTTCTCACCAAAGGTGGATCTAGATATTATGTTTCATTTTTTTATGGTTACACTCATTGTTTTTGGGTTTATCTTATAAAAAATCGGTCTAAATTTTTTAACATTTATTATATGTTTCGTGCTATGGTCAAGACTCAATATAATGTTGTTATAAAGTGTTTGTGTTACAATTTAGGTGGTGAATATACCTCTAATAAAGTCTATGAATTACTTCTTTATGATGACATTCTCCACCAAACATCTTATAATGATACTCCTCAACGAAATAGAGTTGATAAAAAGAAACGCCGTTATATTATAGAGATTGTTTGTCCCTTTGGAAGCCAATTATCCTTTGGACTAAGAATAATGCTTGTTGTTTACTATTCATATGCTATATTATAGAATTTAAATATTCCTAATATAATGTCCTAGCTATATCGTATGTAAATAACACGCACAGCAGCACTCAGCATCTTTTAAACAAGTATTGATTAATAATTTATATTTGAACTGGTACAATAGTAAATTGTCCAACATTAAAAAATAAAATAAAAGGAGCAACAAGAGATTAGTTGAAATACATTTTCATTCTCAAACATTTTAACTATAAGACAAATCACAACTACTCATCATAATTTTAGAAAAGTAATATAAAATGTTATCTCTAATTATTTGAAAGTATTTTTAATTTAACGACAAATATAACATATTATTAATAAAATTAATATTAAATGTTACAAATATATTTACTTAAGCATAATTTATTTGATAATATGTTCATAAATATTACATTTTAAAAAGTTAACAAAAGAATGCAGTATAGTATATTTTTAAAATCAAATGTTTTTTTTTTTTGACAAAAATTGTAGGTCAATTGTTAGTTTATATTAGTATAATGAGGTGGGTGACATTAGAACCCATAACCTGCAATACTCAAATTATAATTATTAAAATAAATATTAAAAATTACAATTAACTCCCACATCTCAATGTTTAAAGGGTATGTCCTATTTAATTTATTCATCAAGAGATATAAATCTATAGACTCTTTATGCAAATGAAGATGATTTTTCTTGTATTAAACAAAAGAAGATGCTTTACCTTATTTTAACTGAGAGGCTTTTTAGAGACTAATTCAAATATGACCTTACTAAAAGAAGTTTGTGGCACGATATTGAAATGCTTCCCACATATATATGCAACTGGTGTCTAAATCTTGAACCACACAAAAGTAATACTCCTTCTATCCACAATAAATAATTCATCTGAACATGTTACACTAATTAAAGAAGACATAAGATAAAAGAGGATTGTATTTTTAATAAATTCACTTTATTAAATATTAGTTTACTTATATCATTATACTTCATGCAAAAAAAATAGTAAACTAAAAGTAATATTCGTGTATTAATCAGTGTTCATGTGATAATAATTAATATTATATTGAAATTTGTGGGACATTTTTTGTTGTTAAATAAGTTAGAAGTTATTTTTTTTCTTTCAATTTTCTGATTTCCAACTTTCGTCTGGCATGTGAAGAACAAACACGACAATTCATATTCAATTGAAACACATTTTTTTCTTTTCCAATCATAAAGTATCATTTCAATAGTTTACATCTATAGTAACAATCTATGCAAATGCCTCCAAAGTTTTATATTAACGAGATAAAAAAAACAAGTTTGACAGGACCCAAAATCGACCAAGTTACACTGCAGAAATTTAACGGATCAACCATTGCAGAGTTGCTTCTTGATCAGTGTCAAGCTTATATGAGATTCCAATCCAGCCATCTAAAGGACCAAATATGCATATACGTAACTTCTGAACCCATGAAGGAGTGTCGAGATTATTAGTGTGCTTTCCTGTTTTGCTGGATCAAATTCTAGGTGCTGCATTAAGAATCATAGCATTAAGAATCATAGGTTCGTCATCAGTTGAGTGCTAATAAAAATAGGAAAATAGATGCAAGAAATAAACAATAGGAAAAGAAAAAATCACTACCATAAAACAGTTTAGTAATGCAAAATTGTTAGTAAGATTAATGGTTCATTTCCATTTTGACTATCCGTTGTTTATTATTGGCGGAAGGCCAAAAATCCACCATATAAACACGCCATTGCGGCCAATGGCGGAGGAACCATGGCCGACATTTAATAACACTGTGACTAGACACTTGATTCAAGAGATGCTAACAGGATTAATGGTTCATTTGTATACACAGTGAATCTCTATAACAACTTGTGCAGAGCTTCTGCCAATCCTTACTTCTGTTTTCATTTTTCTTACTATTTTTTTTAGCAGGACAACAAACCTGACCCAGCAAATTACATCTTCCATATTATGTTACTACTATATATACTATCACGAGTTCAACAAACTCAATAGCAAACTAATATTCAGTTCTTTAATTTTTCAAAAATCTTAACAACCTTGTGGCATATTTTTTGTATTGAAGATATGTTTTTATTGAACATAAAATGGATAGTGGGTAAATTGGTAAATTTTGCAGTTAGTAGATTTTTTTTATATTTTTTTACCATTTTGTTTAGTACAGTTGTATCGGAATTTTTTGTACTCTGTAAGCTTAAAATTTTACGTTTTAGGACACAAAAAATTTGAACGAGTACCGACAACTATAAAACCACTTTTTTAAACCTCTTTTTTCAAACTTTAGTTTAAACATAGTTTTAAGCCTGAACAAACCTGGCCAAATTTAATGAAACTTTGCTAATCTTATTTATCAAAGACGTAAAAGATTAGTTTGACCAATAAACTGAGATCAAATTAATAGTTAGTTGGCAAGCATAAAGGTTTTATTGAGAGTCGCTGATTCTTCATAGCAAATAACATAAATAAATATTACAGTATAATTCAGAGTATCTACCTCCACCAATTGTTGCTTCTGGCAACCGCTCGATTGAGTATCTGTGTTTAGTGATGTACATTATTGGCACACCAGGTATCTGAAATACAGAAACCAAGTTAACGAGTCATGCATCCAGGTCCAAAACATCAAAACATTGATAATCAGAGAAATGATTAATGATTTTACCTTCCGGATTCTCCTCTTCAAGTCACGATCACATGTTGCGACAATGAAACACTTATGCTGTACCAAGAAAATGGTTTGTTTAAATAATTTGAAGCAAAATAATGACATAAAAAGTAGGTGTGTATTGCTGTTACCGTTACTTTTATTTGCAAATAATAGAAACTAGTTTACCGATCTAGATGACCCTATGTACTGCTAAGATATCATAGTTTTTCGTCAAGTCTGAAAGGCTTTAAATCACTCTAAACAATCAAATTAAAATACAAGATATTGTCCGATATTTAACAAATACTTCCAATAAATCACACCTGAGTAACTCTCTCGACAAGGCAATCATCGGCATAGGTCCCCTTATGAGTACAGAGTAATCTCTCAAATCGAGGATCCTTTGCAATCCTGTCAATATAAAAGAGATAAATCAATACACCCAGAAACTATAACTAGAATAATAAAATCCATTCTCAAGATGGCTTATATCATAAATATAACCAATAGCAGCAGGAAAAAATAGGATGGCAGATAAAAGCAATGATATTTCACAGGGTTGAGGCGTTCCAGGATTAGGTTTTCCTTTCAACAGTTGCTGTTTTAAAGAGACATGTTCTGCCATTTGTGATTTAACACACTTCTACTAGAGAAAATGGATGAAATTGTAAGTTTGGATATCTGATTTCTTTTATCTTCGAAAAAATTAGGGATTTCATTTTAGCATACAAATATCCCATCGAAAACTTGATTTATAAATCATATAGTGAGGACAAAAACTAAATAAAAAGCATAGGCAAGCCAAGCATGCATAATTGCATAAGTAACTGCATATATAAATTTCAATACTTCAACGTACATAGCAAGTGTATGATAATATAAATCAATAACAATTGAGGCACATAACACAAGATCTACCTTAGAGCTACACGATATTTTTGGCCCAACTTCTCAAGTTCTGCCATCACACAGTCTGTGATACACGGGGTACCTAAAAATCCAAGTATCAACAGAACAAGAGTAAGAATGGTTTATAGGATGTTAGATTCAACGTTGGGAAACTTAAGTTCAAATACTCGATTGGAACTCCAACATTCAACTAAACTTAGACATGAAAAACACGAATTGAGTCAAGTTATCATCAATTCAAACTCACATTTTGCATATAAGCAGTCCATCATTCCTTTCTCCAGATCCAACTGCATGAACAAAACCCTTTGTGTGAGCCAGTAACAAAGAAACTTGAAAAAGAAAGTTACAAAACCTATACAATTTTAATTAGATGAATCAAACACTGAAATGCAATATAGTGCTCTATTTTTTTATTTTTTTATTTTTTTATTTATGTATTTAAATGAGGGATGTAACATCATAATAACAAATATTTCAAAGAGGAAAATAAAAAACATAAAAGCAAAACGAATAACACATACTTTATTCTGGATGGAGAAATTGATGAAGTTGGTATCCACCAAAACACGATAAGGGGGTCCTAACGCAGTATTGTATTGAAAGAAAAGCGCCGAAGAATGACTAGGACTGAATAATCCAAATTCAAAACAGAAAATATTAAAACCAAAAATTGATACTATATTACAATAGGAATGAAAATTGGGAACAACAAAGGCTTACACGTTTCTGGGCAATTTTTCTTTAAGAGTGTTCTTCTTTTCAGGGTTCAAAACCGCTTCTTTATAGCTGAAATTGACACAAAATTTAAACACATAAAATAGAGCAAAACGTAGCATAAGAGTTGAGTTTGGGAGAGAAAATAAAAGTCACCTTTTGATTGCTTTAGAAGTGACAAGCTTCTTCATAACTGCAAATTTTGGTCCCTTTTTAGCTTTACCCATGGTAGAGATAGATTGATTCGGCAAAACCCTAAACAGCAATAGGTGTAGAGCTCTAAGGGAAGGAAGAATGATGTTACTCAAAGAGAACAGCTACAGGTGCAGCAATTTTTAGAGATTAATCTCTTCTACTACACCAACCATTTTTTTCATTTAATTTTATATGAAAATTTATTTTATTGAAAATATACTGCGAATAATAGCATTATATATGGTTTAGTTAATTTACTTTTTCATTTTAGATCTTGAAATATGGCTTTTTCTTTATTTATACTTGAGATTGAGACCGGATCAGTATCATATTTCACATCATTATTATACATTTTTCTAGTACACGAAGTAAAAATATCTACTTGCATAAAATAAAACTTTTGACTTAGCCTAGTCAACCACATGCTTGACTTATGCATAATTACATGGATTTGCCACAGTTCAAACTAGTAAGCTCTGTTTTCCTCTGTTTTTAAAGTTGAATGTCTTAACATAATAATCTAACAACTCTATAATCAGTCACATACATGGGGTCTTGTTTGTGTATTCCAATAAGCAAACCATGCACATGTCATCTTCATTGTATTTACTACATACCATCATCATACATACCATATGATAGTATAATCTAGGAAACTTTTTGTTGATTCATTAGCAAGTTTTCTCAATTTATTAAGGTTTATAAATGAGCGAAAAATTGATCATCATTGGAGCATTTTATTTCACTTTTTAGAATCACAAAATGTGCAAGACTTTATTTTAGTTATTATTGTCTTAACCTTCTTATCAAGCATCTTTCTCTAGTGGCGGAGCTTGACTAAAAAGTTTGGGGTGGCCGACATAAAAGAGTTGAACTGCCATTAAGGTTGCATTCTAAAACAAAGAGTTGCTTCTAAAACAGGCAGCCATTATTTATGTTTCTTTGTTCTAAGCAAACTCAAAAAACTCAAGCCTTTTAGCGTTTGCTAGAAAACCCCGTATATCTTGTTCAATAAACCAACCAATTTAGGAAACATAAAACATTTTTCAGTGAAAATTAAATGAAAACAAAAATCAAACACCTTGTATGTAACAAAAATCAGCAAAATCAACACATGAAATTCAAACAAAAATCAGCACTAACTCCAAACAAAAAGCACATGAAATTCAAGAAATTAGCAAAATCAGCACTAACATCTAAATTGAAATCCTGTCATCTTGATGATGAACGAAATTGAAATCCAAAATTGAAATTCAAACTCCAAACAAAACTCCAAAACGAAACTTCAAACAAAACTCCAAAACAAAACTCCAGACAAACTAAGATTCGCACTCCATAAAATAATTACGGCTAGTATAATGAGTCCCAAACTTTTTGTCGAGTTGAACTCTTGGACACATAAAACTTAGAATTGGTCTTTGATATATTGTATATGTATATGTTGTATTTATCAACTAGACACATATATCAAGCAATTGTTCACTCCATTTCCACTAGTTTATGAGTTTATACTATTTTTTTGAAAAAATTCTAGAAAGCTGGGAGGCCCCAGCACCCTTTTAGCCTTTAAAAATCAAACCCCTTATATGCAACCAAAAAACTCAAACACCTTACATGGAACAAAAAACCAAACACCTTACATGCAACAAAAAAACTCCAAACAAAAATCAACACTAACATCTAAATTGATATCCTGATGAACGAAATTGAAATCCAAACTCCAAACAAACCTGCAAATTCTAAACATCAATTCTGATGATAAACGAACTTAAGAAATTGAAATCCGAACCTTTTTTGAAGAACGGCAAAGACGGCGAGGCGGAGGCGAGGCAGCGGCGCAGAGCGAGGCAGCAGGTTCGTGGAGAAGAAAAATAATAACTACTTGGAGAAAGATGAACGAAGAAGATGAAGAATAAGAAGAAGAAGAAGTAGAATTGATTAATGAAAAGGAGAAGAAACAAATTAGGGTTCGCGAGTTCTCAATAAATTAGAGTTTCTGAACTCATCTTCTACAGCTTATACATATTTGTTCTGTTTTTTATTAATTAAATGATTCCATAAGAAATCTGTTTTTTAAATTTAGAATAATATTAAAAATTTATATCAATTTGTCCATGTCATCTTTTTTTATATCTCATTA
Organism: Cicer judaicum; assembly: GCA_037974835.1. Taxonomy (NCBI): domain Eukaryota; kingdom Viridiplantae; phylum Streptophyta; class Magnoliopsida; order Fabales; family Fabaceae; genus Cicer; species Cicer judaicum. The sequence continues at coordinate 3,985,167 of JBBPBS010001130.1, forward strand.
TAAAAATTAGATCTTATTAATTATTTTAATAAAATTATGTTAGATGATTTAGGGAGATTAATTTTGTGATTTAGTTAAAATAGTGATCAAAATTGTAATTGAGTTTATAAATAAATTTGTTTTAGATTTTATTTAAATGATATTTGTTTTAGATTTTGTTTCAAAGGCATTTAATTTAAATTTAAAAAAAAAATTATAATTTCGATATAAAAAGACAGTTCGAAATTATGAAAAAAGCAAAGGAAGAAATTGAGATAGATGACCTCACCAAATAAGGTGAAAAAGAACTCGAGAGGACGACGAAAAATTTCCAAGAAGATAAACAAATATAAATATATAATATTGACTGAACTATTTTTTTAATATATAAACTGTAATAAATAGATAAATAAATAAATAATTCTTATATGTACAAAAAAAATCCTAAAATTTACAAATTACTTTAGTTGTTGTGGTTAAAAATGTCAAAGACTAATTTTTATTTTAAGAATGTTATTATTTATTAAATAAATAATTAAAATTAAATAATAAATTACTTTCAAACCTTCGACCAATTAACAAATATTTAGGAGACAAATAATTCTAATTAGAGTTCATTTCTCCGTAAGTTGGGGGATTAAAAACAAAAATAATAGATTAATTTGATATATTTTAGAAGATTAAAAATCACAAAATTTATATATATTAATATTATTACTTAAACATGAGTTAAAAGAAAAACTACTTAAACTATCTCTCAGAAAAAAAATTAAACTAAAATTTAGAGTTTGTTTGCTGTTATTTTATTTTTAATATATAAAAATTAAAATTATTAGTTAACGAACACTACTAAAAATATTACTTTTTTCTAACTAAAAACTCAAAAACAATTTTTATATTTAATATGTGTGTTCGATTATTAGACTCTTTAAAAAAAACTCAAACACAGTTCATAAAACCAAACTCAATGATTATTTCTTTTTTCTAAAATAAATTATTTTAATAATATGTGCGTTCGGTTATTAAACTATTTAGAAAGAAAAAAAAAACTCAAATAATATTCATAAAACAAAACTCTAAAACTATTTTTTTTCTAATAAATTATTCTAACAAATATATTTTTATCAAACTATAAACAAAAGTCAAATGAATGTGTTACAATATGCTAAAGTTAAATTTAAACGAATTAGTTATTAATCATAAATTAACACTAAGTTTGAGTTCACATCTTGTACCTCATCAGCATGTAGCTTTATCAGGCCATCATTTAGCTTTTCTTTGAGTTTTAGATTGGATTTTACACTCTTCCCTAGCAAGATAAATGAAGAGATGAAATATGAACGTTAAATGTGATCACCATTAATAAGTCAGAAACTATTGGTTTTCTTTCATTATGGGATTGTATTGATTCGTTTTCAGCATTGTATATTGGTTGGTTATTGGTCAGTGGTCACTGCAACGTTGATATCCCACAAAAGATGTTAAAAGGGATGAACGGATGAAGAATCGTAAACAGTGACATCTTAACGTGACATAGAAATATTTTGCCAAATTTCTTTTTTATTTATTTATAGAATATATTTTATCATAAAATTATGATGGTATAAGTAACTAATTACACGATTATGTAACAAATTTTAAATTTTTTACCTCCGAATTATTTTACATATATAGATCTCTGATAACAAATTTTTCTCGATGAAACAACTCCGATCGCATTTATTCTTTGATGATAGATGAAATTTAGTCTGCTCTCATTTTTTCAATCAAAAGGTCTAGTTGCTCATGGAAATTGATTTCCTATTAAACCATGATTGAACAATACATTGTGTAATGCCCCGAGCAATAATTTTAGTTCATTTTCAGATGTGATCTCAAATTTAGTGTTAATTTGTGACGAAGAACTAATTTATTTAAATTTAACTTTAAGATATTGTATCACATTTATTAGTAGTTTGTTATTAATATAGTTTGTTACTTGTTAGCTATATTTTAGTTTAATTAGTTGTATTTTGTACTTTGCTGTCAATTTGGGTTTTATGTATATAAATCATACTCTCTTGTAATTTGATTAAGTCTAATATTGATAATCAAGATACTATTCAATAAATTCTGTTTTTAATTATCGTAAGACCATTAATTTTAAATTCTAATTTATGAATTTTGGGGAATTTTGTGTTGAATTTCTAAGGTTTTTTAACCAATTTTATGGCTTTTTGTGAGTTAAATACCAAAAATATCTTTTTAAAGACTCAATAAAAATTATTCGTCAATAAATAATTTTATTTAATTACGGTAAATCTTTTGTCGAAGAAATTTTTTTCTAAGATGCAGCATTTTTCAAAAAAATTTATCTGCCGATTGAATTGCGATGATAGTAGATATTTTTCTAAAAAAGTAATTTGTGATGTGATGTGAGGTGACAGACGTAATGATAATTTTTAAAAAAAAATATCTAAATATTTGTTTAATTATTTATTATTATTATTATTTTAATATATATATATATATATAGAACTAAGAGAAAGGAATTAGAAAGCAAAACAGAACACGTTTCTTAAGCCTTGTCCAATTCCTTTCTCCTTCTTTCTCTGTACTATTTCAAAACCTTGTGGTGGTGGGTTACAAAAATATACACACAAATCCTCACTTTTCTTCGACTTTTAAGCTCTCTTTCGAGAAGTGACAGAAGGAAAAGTTGCTCTTTGCCACGCTACAGTGTTAGTGAGTTAGTTTTCGAAGCGGCGACGCGAACGAAAATTTTACATAAATTAATTGCGGTGTCGTAATCGCTTGTTAAAGCTACAACGGAGGTAAGGGCTCCTTCCAAACTTTTAGTTTGCATTTAGGACATTATTTGTGATTTTGTGGAAAAGAAATTTGATGTATGAATTTGTAGAAAATGAATTTAATGTAATTATGTGTGATTTAGTGGAATTTAAATTTGAGGTGTGGTTTGTGGTAATCCATATTTAGTTTGATTTATATGTTCATAATTATTATTATGAATTTTTTAGATGTGATTTATTTGTGGATTTTGTAGAAAATGAATTGATGAAATTTGGTGGGTTATGTGTAAAAATATGGAGTTTTGACATTGGGTGAGTTATGTTTGAATTGTTGAAATTTAATTGAGGTGTTATATGTGTGTTGTGGAATTGAATTGATTGTTGTTGGTGTGAATTGGTGGTAATAAATTTAATGAGTTTGAGTTACGTAATGAGTTATTTTTAAATAAAAGAGTTTGAACTGAAGTTAAAATTTTACGAAAAATTTAGAGTTGTGAAAAAGTTCAAATTTTAAAAAGCAAAAAAAAAGCAAAAAGGTTACTCTTTTAATTACTCTTTGATTGAATTTAAAAAGCAAAAAAAAAAGGTTTATAGTATTTTATTAACTCAAAAATTTCGGTGTTTTAATAGTCGAGTATGTGTATGTGAAATTTGGACAATATTTATTTTATTTAGTTTTAAGTAAATAATATAGATTATTTGATTTTAAAAATTTGGTGTGTGAGAAATATTTAATTTTAGAAATTTTGTTGTGTGTGGATTAGTTTTATTGTGAACAAATTGTTATAAATATTCATGTTTATGTAGTTAGCTCATTGAGTCTCGAAACGGAATCATGACCGTTGGCACCAAGTTAGCGGTGGGGAGAACTCTGATATATTAATGTTGTTGTAGTGATTTATGGTTGAAAATTTTAGAGATTGAATATGGGGGATTAATATTTGAAAATTATAGTGACTCATGTGTTGGTAAAATTGATGTGTTCATAATTAATATTATGAATTTTTGAGAAAAATTTATGTGTGGATTGGTGGAAAGAGAATTTAATTCAATTTATGTGTTGATTGAATTTAGAAATGTGATTTATGGGTGTCTGTGGAAATTGAAATTGGTGCGAATAAATATGTTTGAGTATGCTCTGTGTTGTATTTGAAAAATCATTAGTGCTAAATGAATATTAAAAATGAGAAATTTTTTAATAGCTGCATTTACTTAATGATTATGGTGAAAAGAGTTAGAGTATACTCATGCATTTCATAGTACATGGTGTCCGCAATGGGGCCATGGTGATAGTGGTGACCATGATGGGCCACGGGATGATGTCATGTGAATTGTTGGTTCATCTTATCCTTGCAGGGATTGTCGTGTCATGCTGATCTGTGAGAGATTGCACTATAGAATGTGTTGATCTGTGAGCAATTGCACTATAGAAAATCGTGTTGGTCTGTGAGAGACTACACGCTAGTAAATTGTGCTGGTATGTGAGCGACTGCACTCTTGAATGTCGTGCTGGTCTGTAAGAGACTGCACGCTAGTAAATCATGTTGATCCGTGAGAGATTGCAACTCGGTAATTAGTACTGGTTTGTGATAGGCTGTACAATTATGATTTACGCCCCTCGATGAGGGTTTTGGTTTGGAATTCCGGAATCACACATTTTGGCATATACGCATTGCATTAGGGTGCTTAGCATGCGAGTCATGTTTGTTATACTTTGATGATTGTATATACATATTTTGTTGTTGTTGTGATTTGTCGTAATTGCTTTGAGGTGTGAAGTTGGGTTGATTAAGTTTTGATATATTTATGTGTTCATAATTGATTTAATGAATATTCGATGTGTGATTGAGGTGTGAATTTGTGGAGATTAATTTGGTGTTAATTATGTGTTCATAATTGATAATATTAATGTTTGAAGTGTTGATTGATTCATAGCCATTTTAGAACTGAAAACCTGCATTTTTTCAGTTGTATTCGGCTACGACAATGCAGTTTGTTAAAACTTCATTTTTTAACATTGTTTATGCAGTTTTGGATATATGAAAACCCTTTCGAGGAGTATGCTAAGACGAAAGGTTCTTTTGAGCATTTGAAAATATAAGAATTTTGCTATGTGATATTTGTTAATTTCGGTTGGTGACATTTACAATTATTGTGGAAATCTAGGCTTTTGCCTTAGATGAGAATCAGGATCATCCTATCGGTTAATACCATGGAGATGGGACGGTAGTTAGTCATACCTGACCGAAGTTGTGTCAGGAGGATCTTGCAGGGCGCGTGGAGATCATCCGAGTTGTATAGTTTTGTAGCATGATCAGATTATAGGGTTGTATAGGGTTTAGTTGTCTTTCTTTTGTGGATGTATTTATTTCAATCTGAAAGACTGTACATATACCTTATATTGTCAGCTTGACTTTTACTTTGATGGGTCCTTGTACCATTTTTTTTTATGCAACGTGGGGAAGTTAAAACTCTTGGGGCAGTGCTTTTGTACAAATGTCTGCCGAGAATACTCCAGGGGTCTGAGCTATGTCTGATAGGTCTCATAGTCCCGGTGTATTTTGTCGTGTAAATACTTTGCGTTTATATTTCAAAAACTATTTCCGCTGCTTGTAAATATTTGTTAATTTGGTCGTTATGTTATGACTTAAATATTTATCCAAAAGTATTTTCTTTGTTTTATGTCTTTGTTTGTTTCTTTGTCATTATTTCTTTGTTTAAAAAAAAATACGCCCGCGCTGTTAAAAATCGGGGAGTTACAATTACCAACTAATATGGTATCAGATTAAACCAATGCTTTTGTTCTTTCCTTTAGTGTTTTCCCCAAATTTAGCGTTTTTCCCAAAATTCCTCATTCTAAAACCTAATTCTTTCAATTTCCTGCATCGTCTCTCATGGAAACTGATAAAAATGGTTCATCTTCTGATTCTGCATTACTAGAAAAACAGGATTTAGCGTCGGCTCAAAGCCAACACTAATGATGATTTAGCGTAATATTAGCGTCGGCTAGGCCTACACTACACTGACGCTATCTATAAAATTGAAACATCTGATGCTAAACAGTCAATTGACACGTCAGCTGGTGGAAAAATAGTTGCGTCGGATGGCCGACACTAACATCAACAACTATAGTCAACAAAATATTTAAAAGTCAACTCTATTTACAATGTAGTGTCGGAGTGGCCGACGCTAAGTTCAAATTTATTTGTAAATGAAACTGAGGCCTCAAAAGTTTAGGCCCTGCGTTGGAGGATATCCAAGAAGTGATCACATCCATAAGTATATCCATCTCCTTCGATACTTGCGCACGAAGTATGTTTGATGAATCCATGCCTCGTGTGTTCCCTACTTCTTTGGCAATAGTCTCTCATGGTGTTCCTACGGTAAGATTCAACAAAAGCTCCCTTCCACGATTAATTGCATCAACCATTGCAGGTGGAACATCTGGCAATGCCTGCAAGGTGTGCAATAAAAATTATGGACAACACCCCATTATCAACAAGAGTCTAATTGTGTTGCTAACTGGTGTAACATTCTTTATAGTATATCATTCGATGGTCATGTGCACAAATTTATAACAGAAGTGGACTAAGAATGAAAATTAGTTTAACGGTGTAAATATTTTTGAAAGACTAATTTGACATGAAAAAGAAATGCAAATGACATGTTTGAAACTTTAAATTAAGTTAAAGGACTCTTGGTGAAGTTTTGCCTTAAATTTACTAAATGTATCTGCTGCAATGGAAGACCATGATCGTCGGGAAACTTGCGTATTGACATGTCTAGAACAGAGCTAATGGCTGATTCGGAACTGAGCACCTGTGCTAGTGTTGGAGTTTCATCTATTGAATCATCATTGAATGTTACGAGAAGATTTCTGGATATGCCATAGTATGATTTTATCTTTTCTGGATATGCCATAATATGATTTTATCTGAAGAATTCAAAAACCATAAAAAGGGAAAGCATTATGCAAGATCGAAAATGAAACTGAATAAATAAATAGACTTAAGATGGATCAAAGGATTTCTTGATTGCTTTAGGAAATCATTTGAATGATTAATTATATGTACAAGAAAATAAAAGAAATAAGGCATTTAGAAAAATATTACAAGTCAAATCATAGTTATTTGCAAATATCAAAATATAGAACCATATGCAAATGAACCCAAAAATCACGTGTACTCTCTAATTGACTTATTTTAAGAGGCCTTGATGAGTATCAATATCATCCTGCAAAATATTTCAACTTTTCTGCCACAATCTTTGCTTAAGAAACAAATTTAGTCATGCTATGTTTTGGTTATATGATAAAGTCCAATGGCTATTAATTTGCAGTGGTGAAATGTATCTTTGGAAATAAGTATTGAAACTAACAAAATACTGGGTTACACATATTGCCATAATTGAGCACAAAATTGGTTATCAAACTTCTTCCATCCACTTTGATTTTCTAAATGAATATCAGATGCTAACTATTCAAGGTGATTATACAGACCATGACTTAAATACCAAAGATCAATCAAGGCTGCTGAACAAACCAAATGATTCTTATACTAAAATCAAGATGGAGATGATTGGCAATATACTATGTAAGCACCTTTGCCAATCCTTCATGCAATTTCTGCTTCATGTGATATATAAAGTTAAAATCACTTTTTAGTTAATCTATAACAAACAGACCCATAACATCCTTCCTACCCCAACACATTTTTTTTATTATAAAGTATATGTGATGACTGTAGGAATACTAAAAAAATAAAGAACATAGGCTTAAAATGAAGTTAAGTTAATGATGTCATTAATGCTTAAACCTTCCTAAGAATTTGACGCACTCAAAGAAACTAGTTGCAACATTCGTGTTATTTAGAATTTAGGAATAAAATCTAAGCAAAAAGTACTCTAATTCTTAAGTCTATACAAAGAAATATGTTCATTGACCTAGAGTTGAAATGAAATGCCGACAAATTATGCAGTATGAATGATATAGCAAACCCTTCACTGATTACAAAGATAAAATTGCTGGAATGATAATAATTAGAGATGTCACATACAAGTCGACAGGTCTCCTCTGGCTTTGGGTTAAAATCCTTTCTTCTCTTGACCAAATCCAGATACAGAGGAGGGAGCTACTCAACTAAAGGAAGAACCTATTTCATAATGGGAGGGCTAACATTTTCTAATTGTTTGAAAGTTATCTTTGCCTGCAAGTGTTTTTGAATTGTCTCATTGATCGTCGTAAACACAATTGCTCATCACCACAACCACCACCATCATCAACAAATCCAACATCACATTTCATCAAAACTTAAACAAACAAAAAAAACAGCATATCACCATCAAAGAACCCTAACCCAAATCATCATCCTCAAGATTATTTGTTTTAAAAATTAGTTTCATCCACATCATCAATAAAAAATCTGAAAGCAGAACTTACAAGAACCTATAAATCTATATCCACTGTTTGAAATTGAAAACAAAAAAGAGAAAACATCAAACCAGAAATTCTAATCTTGGGAAAAAACGTGAACGGCTACATTAAGAGTGAGACAGCGACACTTACATTAAGAATCGACCACAGATGAGAGCGCGACGACGACACTAAACGACAACACTGAGAGTGATGGTGATGGGTTCGAGAGGGGGACGGTGACGACTCTGAGAGTGACGGTGACAAGTTCGAGAGGGTCATAGGTTCGGCAGCGATACTCACGACATTGAGAGGAATGAGAATCGGTGTTGGGTTCTAAGTGTAGGGTTCAACGTTGAGAAACTATGAGAGAAGGGTTCAAAACGTAAGAGAAAGGATTCAAAACGTATGGTACTATGTATGTTATTAATTTTTTGAGGGCTCAATCTGATTTTACAAATAATATTAAAAAATTTAAAAATAATCTAGCGACGGCCACTCCGACGCTACATATTAAAATAAAAAAATAAAAAGTAAATGGGCTGATTTATTTTACTTAGTGTCGGCGGCAATAAAATTGGTAAACAACGTTTGATACCTTAGTGTTGGCTAAACCGACGCCACTTAGCATCGGAGTCGGGGACCAACGCTAAAAATGGCAACTAAAATGCAATTTTCTAGTAGTGTTGATCGCCAAAGCTCCTCCCAACACAATGGTTCATCTTCTAATTCCGATTGCCAAAGCTCCACCCAATCCAACGATGCCGCCTTAAATCCATGGAGTCCTTATTACCTTCACCCCGGCGCCGTTTTGGTCGCCCCACCATTAAATGATTCGAACTATTATAATTGGTGTCGAGTAATGAAACACACACTTTCATCAAAGAACAAGATTCAGTTCATCAACGGTTCGCTTCCTCAGCCTTCTTCTTCACATCTCGATCACGATATTTGGGATCGCGCCAACAACATGGTGATTTCTTAGATCACTAGGACTTTATCACCACACATTTTACAAAGCATTATTTGCATCGATTTTGCCTTTGATCTATGGTCTGATTTACGTGATAGGTTCACCAAATCATTTTCTTCTTTGTGATCTTCTCCGTGACCTTCACTCAATCAAACAAGGAGATCGCAATTTGTCGATTTTCTTTACCGATCTTAAGTTTATTTGGGATAAACTCGAAGATTAGCGCCCAACGCCTTCGTGTGCTTGCTCTATTCCGTGCACATGTAACCTGAGCATCGCTGTTCGAAGCTTCAAAGATCAAGAATACATCACTTGTTTCCTCAAAGAATTGAATGACAATTATTCCAACATTCGCACTCAAATTCTTCTCATGGAGAAATTACCCTACATTATCAAGGTATATTCTTTGGTTGTTCAACAAGAACCTGCATCCAATTCGTCTCCTCCCGACTCTGTTGTTTTCAGTGTAAATTCTGGAAATACCAATTATCGTAATACACATCAAGTTGGACGTCGTAAAGGACGTGCTCAACCAAAGTCTCAAATGTTCTGCACACATTGCCATAAAACCAATCACATAGTGGATTCTTGCTACTTCAAACATGGATTTCCACCTGGGTATCGTTCAAATAAAAACCATAATCCTAATCCACTTCCTCCTCTTGAAAACAAGTCTGCTCCATCATCCAATTCAATTCCAGAAGACCACTCTCCTTCAATTTCAAAGGAAGATTATCATTACTTGGTTAATCTTCTTCAGTCATCCAAAAAGGAGACCTCAACCACTTCTTCATCACAAAAAGAACCTACTACAGCCGCCAATACCCACTTGATTTCTAGTGTTTCTAATACAGGTTCTATTTATCATAATCGCTCTATTTGGATTTTAGATACGAGTGCTTTAGATCATGTGTTGTCCTTTTATTGAATGTTATTCCAAAATTGAAAGGATAAAACCTGTTTCCATCACTTTCCCTAATGGAAACACGCTTCTTGCACATTTTTCTGGTTCTATTTACATAGATAAATCTCGGTTTCTGAATGATGTTCTTTACATACCTCAGTTTCAATTCAGTTTAATTTCTGTTTCCAAGTTAACTACTGATTTAAACTGTACACTGATTTTTAGTAAAAATTCTTGCAATCTTTAGGATTCACATACCCTGAAGATGATTGGAATTGTAGAGCATCTTAACAATCTTTATATTCTCAAAAGAGTTCATATTGTTCTATCAACTGACGTTTCTTTATATGACACTAATGCTTCCTGTAATAAACATGTTTTAAGCTTGAAGTCTAATTCTTTTGATATATGGCACTTAAGATTAGGCCATCCCTCTGTTTCTGTATTGAATCATATGTGTAAACAATTTCCCTATATTTCAATAAATAAGAATGTCATTTGTGATTTTTGTCATTTAGGAAAAAATTTATAGGCTCCCGTTTCCCGTAAGTTCTAGTCAATCTTTACACGCTTTTGATCTAATCCATACTGATATTTGGGGCCCTATTAGTGACATTTCAATTGATGGTTATAAATATTTTTTAACAATTGTTGATGTTCACACAAGGTTTACTTGGATTTTTCTTATGCATTCTAAGTCAGAAGCTAGACCTACACTACAAAACTTCTTAAATTTTGTTTCAACGCAATTTTCTGCCAAAGTAAAAATCATACGAAGTGATAATGGTGCTAAGTTTAATATGCCTCAATTTTATTCTGACTTGGGAATCTTGCATCGAACCTCTTGTGTCGAGACCCCTCAACAAAATTGTATTGTTGAAAGAAAACATATGCATTTATTGAATGTCACTAGAACTTTACTTTTTCATTCAAAACTTCCCAAATCTTTTTGGTTTTTTGCCTTATGTCATGCCGTTTTTCTCATCAATAAATTAATTACCCCTATTTTGAATTGCTTTATAACATGCCACCCACTTTTATTGATTTAAAGGTTTTTGGTTGTTTATCTTTTGCCTCTACCTTACTTCATCAAAGATCTAAACTAGACCATCAGGCTCGAAAATGTATTTTTCTTGGTTTTAAGTTAGGTACGAAAGGCTATGTTTTATTTGATTTACATACTCGTGATGTTTTTACTTCAAGAAATGTTGTTTTTTATGAGCATATATTTCCTTATATCTCTCTTCATTCTTCTTCTATTAATACTTCTTCTTATGATTTTAGTGATTCTAATTATTTGAGTTTTGATGATTCTTTTCATTATAATAATGCTAGTCATTTTGCAAGGCACTCATGTGTTCCACATTCTCATATCCACAATAATTTGGACATTGTATCTCCCACCAACCATGCCTCTGATAGTGCAGGCCCTTCTCATATACGAAAATCTTCAAGAACTAAAAAACGACCTGCGTACTTGCAGGATTTTCAATGTAATGTTGTTGTAACAGATACCATGCCCAACCCCTTATATCCCATTTCTTCTGTTTTGTCTAACAATAATTTATCTGCTGCACATTTTTCCTATGTTGCTGACATTTCCTCTATTCAAGAGCCTACTACTTATAAGCATATGGTTGGGTTACTGCAATGGAATATGAAATTCAAGCACTCAGTCAGAATGATACTTGGATTTTAACACCTCTCCCACATGGTAAGAAACCCATTGGATGCAAATGGGTATATAAGGTAAAATATAAAGCTGATGGTTCCATAGAACGATATAAAGCACGTTTAGTAGCTAAGGGTTTTACTCAAATTGAAGGTATTGATTATTTTGACACATATTCCCCTGTTGCAAAACTCACTATGGTAAGACTACTCCTCTCTATTGCATCATCTCAACATTGACATATTCATCAATTAGATGTCCACAATGCATTCTTACATGGTACTTTAGATGAAGAAGTTTACATGCAATTACCTCCAGGTATCTCGAGCTCTAATCCTAACCATGTATGCAAATTATTAAAATCTTTGTATGGTTTAAAATAGTTTAGTCGTCAGTGGTTTGCCAAACTATCATCTGCTTTACATTCTGTCAGCTACCGTTAATCTACATCCGATCATTCGTTATTTATCAAGGCATATAATAACACATTTACCTCCTTACTGATTTACGTTGATGACATTATTATTACAGGTAATGATGCTGCAGAAATTCATTCTATAAAGGCTTTTCTTCACAAATCTTTCAAAATCAAGGACTTAGGACACTTGAAGTATTTTTTGGGACTCGAAGTCGCTCGCTCCAAGGCGGGATTGCATATTTCACAAAGGAAATACACCTTAGACATCTTACACGAAATTGGCCTCCTTGCTTCCAAACCAGCAAACATTCCAATGCAGAAAAATATCAAGTTTTCAAAGGATGCAGACCAATTACTCCCAGATCCGACTACATATAAGAGACTAGTTGGAAAATTAATCTACCTCACCAACACTCGTCCTGATATCAGTTTTTCAATTCAACAACTAAGTCAATATATGATAGCCCCTACATCTCAATATCATCATGCTGCCATCCAAGTTCTTCGATACCTTAAATCATTTCCAGCAGAAGGCATATTCTTTTCTTCTTCAACTCAAGACTTTCTGCGATTCATATTGGGCAGGCTGCTTGGATACACACAAGTAAATTTCAGGTTTTTGTATCTTTCTAGGTGACTCCCTCATTTCATGAAAATCAAAGAAACAAGCGTCCGTCTCCAGATATTCGACTGAAGCTGAATATCGGGTCATGGCCTCCACTGTTTGTGAGATTCAATGGCTCACATATCTTTTCAATAACCTTCAAGTTCCATACATCAAACCAGCTTTGCTATATTGTGATAATCAATCAACAAGACATATTGCCTCCAATTGTTCATTCCACGAACGCACAAAACATATTGAGCTCGATTGCCACATCATTCGAGAGAAACTTCAACAACAACTATTTCATCTCCTTCCAATATCCTCTTCTCTTCAACTTGCAGATTTATTTACCAAGGCTTTGGATCCAAAACCATTTCATACCTTTCTTTCCAAGCTTGGCCTCATCTCTATATGTTCATCAGCTTGAGGAGGGTATTAGTCAATATAGTTTGTTATTAATATAGTTTGTTAGTTGTTAGCTATATTTTAGTTTAGTTAGTTGTATTTTGTACCTTGCTGTCAATTTGGGTTCTATGTATATAAACCACACTCTCTTGTAATTTGAATAAGTCTAATAATGATAATCAATATACTATTTAATAAATTCTCTTTTTTGATTACCAAATAATAATATTCATTTGAGTTTTATTTAAAGTTTGATAAAAATATAATTATTAGAATAAATTTATTAAAGAAAAATAATCTTTGAGTTTTGTTTTACGAATATTGTTTTTGAGTTTTTTTTTTCTTTCTAAAGAGTCTAATAATCTAACACACATATTATTAGAATAATTTATTAAAAAAAAAATAATATTTGAGTTTTGTTTTATGAATATTGTTTTTGAATTTTTTTTGTCTAAAGAATCTAATAACTAAACACACATATTAAATATAAAAATTGTTTTTTAGTTTTTAGTTAAAAAAAGTAATATTTTTAGTCGTGTTTCTTAAATAATAAATTTAATTTTTATATATTAAAGATAAAATAATAACAAAACAAACTCTAAATTTAGTTTTTTTTTTCCGAGAGATAGTTTAAGTAGTTTTTCTTTTTACTCATATTTATGTAATAATATTAATATATATAAAATTTGTGATCTTCAATTTTCTAAAAAATATAAAATTAATCTTTTATTTTTGTTTTTAATCATCAACTTCCGGAGAAATGAACTATAATAAGAATTATTTGTCCCCAGAACAATTCGTCATTACTCGAAGGTTTGAAAATTATTTACTATTTAATTTTAATTTTAATTTAATAAATATTATCATTCTTAACTTTAAAAATTAGTCTTTGATATTTTTAACCACAACAACTAAAGTAATAGAATTTGTAAATTTTAGGATTTTTTTTTATAGATACAAATTTTTTATTTATCTGTTTATTATAGTTTATATCTTGAAAAATAGCTCGAGTTCTCTTTTCCCTTTTTTTGGTGAGTTCATCCATCTCAATTTCCCCGAACCGTTCTTTTATATTGAGAATCTATTATTTTTATCTTTTTATTTTAAAAAGATATAACTTTTTAAAAATTTGAATCAAATGTCTTTCAAACAAAATCTAAAATAAACGTCATTTAAATAAAATCTATAACAAACTTATTTATAAATTTAATTGCAATTTTAATTACTATTTTAACTAAATTATGAAATTAATTATTCTAATTAATTTTAATCTTAATGTGATTTTTATAATGAGATATGAAAAGAATGACAAAGACAAATTGATATAAATTAAAGACATTTTAATATTATTCTAAATTTGTAAAACATCAGAAACTCTAATTTTAAAAAAACAGAACAAATATGTATAAGCTCTAGAGGATGAGTTCAGAAACTCTAATTTCTTGAGAACTCGCGACTCCAAATTTGTTTCTTCTCCTAAACCTAAATCAGTTTCTTCTTACTCTCTCTTCCAGTAACAGAAACACGAACCTGCTGCCTCGCTCTGCGCCTCGCCTCGCCGCCTTTGCCGTTCGTCAAAAAAGGTTCGGATTTCAATTTCGTATTTTCGTTTATCATCAGAATTGATGTTTGGAGTTTGGATTTCAATTTAGATGTTAGTGTACTGCTGATTTTTGTTTGGAGTTTTTTTGTTGCATATAAGGTTTTCGATTTTTTGTTGCATATAACTGTTTGAGTTTTTTTGTTGCATATAAGATGTTTGATTTTTTGTTGCATATAAGGTGTTTGATTTTTTGTTGTATATAAGGTTTTGATTTTTTGTTGCATATAAGGTGTTCGATTTTTAAAGGCTAAAAGAGTCCTGAGGACCTCCCAGCTTTCTAGAATTTTTTCAAATAAACCGTATAAACTCATAAACTAGTGGAAATAGAGTGAACAATTGCTTGATATGTATGTCTAGTTGATAAATACAACATATACATATCCGATA
Source organism: Cicer judaicum (assembly GCA_037974835.1). Classification (NCBI taxonomy): domain Eukaryota; kingdom Viridiplantae; phylum Streptophyta; class Magnoliopsida; order Fabales; family Fabaceae; genus Cicer; species Cicer judaicum. The sequence goes on from JBBPBS010001130.1 coordinate 4,000,314, forward strand.
TATTAAAGACAAATTCTAAGTTTTATGTGTCTAAGTGTTCAACTCGACAAAAAGTTTGGGACTCATTATACTAGCTGTAATTATTTTATGGGGTGTGAATCTTAGTTTGTTTGCAGTTTTGTTTGGAGTTTGAATTTCAATTTCTGATTTCAATTCCATTCATCATCAAGATGACATGATTTCAATTTAGATGTTAGTGCTGATTTTGCTAATTTCTTGAATTTCATGTGCTTTTTGTTTGGAGTTAGTGCTGATTTTCAATTTAGATGTTAGTGCTGATTTTCAATTTATAAAATATAATTGTGGCTGATTTCATGTGCTGATTTAGATGTTAGTGCTGATGTTAGTGCTGATTTTTTAATTTAGAAATTATAATTGTGGCAATGAACAACAATAAGCGAAAGAGACACAGCAAAAATGATGTATCGAAGAAGAACCAGAAACCACCAAGTAACAAGGAGCAAGAGATTCCATCAGCTACTACTGCGAAGCGTGCAAAGTCCAATGAACCCTCAAAATCTTCCAACTTTTTTGAAAAGGCATACCCAAAATTTGACTTATTTATTCATTTTTATTTTGAGTTTAATTTGAGATATTTGTTTGTTGGGTGATTTTGCAGATGCGAGCAAGGTTGTCTGGTGGACACTTTAGGATGATTAACGAGAAGCTCTACACTTGCACGTACGTTATTGTTATTATTTACTACTCACTGCTGCAATTCATATTCTTCTTGCGATTCTGTTTTTAGGTTCGTAGATAACCTTATATCAGATTGTTGATAAGCTGATAGCTCATAACAGCTGTGAACTATTATATGCTATTAAGGTTAATATGAGGGGAAAATGATACATTGTAAACTATTTAAACTCAAACGCTTGAAGTAGCATATGTAAAAATGTTAGTGAAAAACAATATAAGCTTGTGAGAGAAGAGTTATTATCAAACAATTCTACTCTAATCATATGAACTTATATGCTATGAGCTATCCAGTATAAGTTAGCAATTTGACCTTACCAAAAATTTCCTTGGAGAGGAAATTGAGAGAGGCCCCGTGTGGCTTCTCTTATGTGGTTTGGGCAGTGTATTGGGTAAGAATGTTTCTTTAAATCATTTTTGGTCCTTTTGATGCTTATTATTTAAATGAGATTAGAGTACTGCCTAGTTAGTTAGGCAATTTTTGGTTTTATTTTTGTTGATTTTGATGATTTTAAATGACCCTGTAATGACTTCCTAAACTGTTTTCTGTTTATTTTTTTCTTGTAATTGTCTTTTGGTGTCACTAGAGTTAAGGATCTGTTTTTTTTTTTCAGTGGGAAGGAGGCGCTCAATTATTTCCGTGAAGATTCGTCGCTATTCAACTTGGTAAGGGTTGTTTACATTTACTTTATTGTTTTATTGACACTGAGGTAGGACAAGGCTTATGTTGTTGTATAGTTTGTGTTTATTGTGCAATGGAACTCAAATTGAATACTCCATTCTTTAGGTAAAGAATCCTGAAATGTGCACATTAACAACCATTTTTATTATTCTGTTTTAACTACTCTCTACCAAGGACCTAAAATTCGTAAAGGATAACATGCATTTGGATCAATGGAAAAACATTGAACTGAAAAGTTGTGGCAATTTTAAACTTGTTATGAGGTCTATTGACCTGAATTTGTAGTTTAAACAACAAATCCACATTGTTAATGATAGAATCAAAGTTAGAATTAGAAATGTACCCAAAAAAATAATTCAGAATTAGAATTTACCAAGCAAATTATAATTAAAATCTGATGAGTGCGTCTTGCAAGACTAGTGATTGCACTCAATATCATCTTTCATATTTGTTTATTACCCATTAAGTTTTTTAATGGTTTAAGTTGCTCATTTTTACTGGCCGTCTCAATAGTTTTTCATTTATCTGGATAGTATCATGCAGGATACAGAACACAAATGTCAAATTGGCCAGAACAGCCGGTTAATGTAATTATTAAGTGGCTGAAAAAACAGAGCCCTTCTTTTGTTGTTGCTGATTTTGGTTGTGGTGAGAATTTGCTTGATTTTGTTAATTATAACTCTTACACAATACCCATAGTTGGCTTGTTCACTGCTAATGTTCCATGTTTCTGTTGCACTCTAGGGGAAGCGTTTATTGCCAAAAGTGTGAAGAATACTGTCTTCTCTCTCGACCTTGTCTCCAGTGATCCTGATGTTATTGCTTGTGACATGGCAAATGTAAGTTCTGCTTGTCAGGCTAGAGTACTGCGTACACAATGCAGACTATTTTTATAGCATAAGACACATCAGTTATGTAGAAAACAGATGAGTTTTTTCCTTATATTGGTCTCTATCATTAGGTGTTATATTGGTCTCTATCATTAGGTGTATTTTTTTTCATGTATTGAGAAAATAATTATTGTATTCTTATTGGTTCTTTGAGAGTTTAATGATTACTCTAGGCTTTCATTACTGCTAGATTACAATTTTCAAATAAAAAAATTCTTAACCTCCCATAGGGAGGGTTCAGTTCTATTGATAAGCCATAGGAGAAAACAACATACAATAAGTCCAGCAGAAACTAACAGTTAGTTGATTGCCTTCCCTCTTTTCCTACAATAAACTTTCACGACTTTACCATTTGCTGAGGGGTTATTTCGTGCCTAACAGATTGTACTTGAATAGCAATGAAATCCCGTTGTCGAGTAGTGGCTATAGCAGTGCTATAATCTAGCCGAATTTTAACAAACCACTATTGTTCCGCAATACATAATTTAGGACAAAGTGTTGTCATATAGATAAATAGAAGGCATTATAACACTGCAGTATAGCGAAATTTGAATAAGTTGCTATTTTCTGCGATCCAAGATTGACAACACTTGTGTATTTATGAAATGCTGAATAAAATGGCATGTCATATTGAGATTCATGTACTTTTTATATATTGAATCTCAATAATATTTGAAGCACATAATTGCAAGCAATCTCATATTACTATTGTACTATGTAAAAAAATTCCGGTTATTTAGATTACTTACAAGAGGATATGCTCATTTTGTGCAGACTCCGTTAGGTTCCTCATCTGCTGATGTCACTGTGTTCTGTCTTTCATTGATGGGAACCAACTATCAAACTTACCTTGAGGAAGCATACAGGGTTCTTAAGCCAGGGTATGTGTTTTTTCTATAATAATGAATTTATCGAATTCTTTTTCAACCGAGCATGCTTTCCTTGTCAGAATCTGACTTATTATTGTTTTGGAACAGTGGCTGGCTGTTGATAGCAGAAGTAAAGAGCAGGTTTGATCCAAATACTGGAGGAGCAGACCCAGAGAAGTTTTCAAAGGCTATTTCTGAGCTAGGATTCAACTCTGTGAAAAGGGTATGAAGATGTTCCATTTTTATTGCCTCACTAAATAAAGATACTGTTTGGTTGTGCTTACTGATGTTAATTCTTTCCAGGACTTCTCAAATAAAATGTTTATTTTGTTTTACTTCACCAAAAAGGTATGTTACTTATTAATTGCAATGTGGTTCCATTTTTCTCATTTGATTCTCTCCACTGATTTAGCTTTTCTGCGTTTAGGAAAAGAAAAATGCTAAAAAGAAGGAAATTGAATGGCCATCACTTAAACCTTGTTTGTACAAGCGTCGTTGAGGCTATGATAAATTATTTGTTAATACACATTTGTTATCTGGAGAAAAGTCAAAACATATTTGTTAGCATGATATTTAATTACAAACTATTGTGTTATTTTGTTCTTTACATTCAAGGTTCATCATCCCCAATTTTTATTAAATTCATTTCTAATGGGCATAGGATTTATGGTTGTTTATATGAAGAATTTTGAAGCAAAAACTCGAAGAGTTGGTTGCACCTCTGTATGAGATTTTTTGAAGAGGAATCCATGTCATTAATTAAGATGAATTTTGTTTTATTTAATTTTGATTTGTAAAGTTCTTAATTCTTTTTAATATGCAGTTGCAGTCGTTTTTATGTAGATTTAGTTGATATCGTGCAAGTGATTCCTTACATATAGTTTGTTTTAGGAATACATATGCTGCAAAGTTAGTATGGGTTTAAAAAATGGTGGCACTAAGCATGTAGCATTAAGCAAAACTATCAGTCACTATCCCAAAAATCTGGGTTTGACAGTAGAACTTTGGATTTGGACCATCCAAACAAAAAAAAAAAACAAACAGTGGTGACATTTTGGCGTACTTAAAGCAAAGTATAGATATTTCATGAGAAACTAGCATACAATCATAGTAACTTTGGATTTAGTGCTAATAAAGTTCAAATATAATATGTACTTCATGTTTAAAGAGTAACCCTTTCCCTGGTGAAGGCACAAGATAAAAATACTTTGAAATTTAGAGTTTAAGAGTACTTTTAGTTTTCTCTTCAGTTGTCCAATATGCTTCTCTTTTTTCATCTAATGTTGGATCATCTTGGATTACTCTTGGAATAAAATTTCTATCTGTTATAATATATCATATTCATGTATCTTGTGATTTTACAAATAGTTGCATCTTATTCTTTGAGAAGTAGTAATCTATGTCATCAAAGTAACGTGATCTGTTTGAAGATCCTCATTCTACAATGTATTTAATTTTTTGACATTTTTCTTCTAGATCTTTTTCTCTAGTATTGTTTAGGTGTTAATATTTTTCCTTCTAGATCTTTTTCTCCAATTGAAGTAGCAATGTTAATTTAAAAGAAATGGGGGTTTGAATTTTAAGATCACTTTTTTTATAATTTCCTATTAAAATTTAAAGAATTTAACTGAAGATTAATCTTAGTTATGAAAATAAAAAACATATAACGTTCTTGATTTTGATAATAGAAAACGGAGAACGTTTTTTGTTAATGAAAAACACACAATTTAGCTTATCTATTTAATTTAATAATAAAAGACTAGAAATAAATAAAGATAAAAGAAGAGATATCACATAGGGATATATCATGGTTCATCCAAATTGAGTTACGTCAAATCTTGACAATTGTGAGATTTTTTATTAAGTGTTCAAAATGGATAATGTTATTGGTTTTTATATCACCAGTTCAACTAAACTTTTATCTATTACACAACACTACCTTTTAGTCCAGAAAGAATTTTCTCAAGTTACCTTTCGATCTTTAGAGATAATTTTTACACTTTACCTTTTAACCATAAAAGAATTGTTTACAACCTATTCGAATTATATTCAACACTATAGTCTTGAGTTTACAAGATGATGATTTAAAGTGTTAGGTACAATATGAGTAATCTCAACACTTGTTTAAGGTTAGATTCTTAACAAAATATTCAGTAGAATTGCTCTAAGAATTTGAATGAGAACATAACTGATTCTTTTGTGAATGAGATACTTTCGAGTGTATGAATGTAAGTAAGTGATGTATTGCTTTGCATTTGAAGTTCTGGATCTTCCTTGCGTTTGGGGTTCCTTTTATAGGCTTCAAGAAGGCTTATGAGAGTTCGTTTGACCGTTGGGAAGGGTCCAACTGTCATGTGTCAGTTTATGGATAAGATCATTGAACCAATAATGTTCTTGAGTGAATATTATTCGTTTTATGCTTTTGAAGAATGTTTATCTGAAGCTTCTTTGTCAGCCATCTTCGATAGTGGTTTATGGTCATTTAACATCTTAGAGATATGTTGAAGTATCCATTTCAAGAACATTCTTGATTCTTGTTAAAATTTGGAGAATGATATTTCTTGAATTTGGAGGATATTCTTGTTTAATTTACCATGAGCCATACATTTTACCCTTTGCCTTTTGGAGTGATATATTGTTGATGTAAGCTCTGTATATTCTTTGTAGAATACTAAAAACACATTTATAAATGGCAGAAGCTTTTTTTTTTTTTCATTAAAAGATTATATAAGCATTCTTGTTATAATAAAATTGTCGAGAATGTTCTTCATTTTTATATTTCTGCCAAGAACGTTCTTGGTTCTATTTGTATATTTTTCCTTCCTCTTTAATGTGATTTTGCTTGAAATACTTAGTACCTATCTTTGATTATCACACTCATGTTAAATCCACATATCATTTAGAATCATATTATAAATATTAATTAACTTTTATTTGTTTACATCAAAACACTAATTTGATATTTTGTCTTAAGAATTAGGATTCTCTCCTCCTTTTTCTATCATCGCATCATTATTACTAGATCACTAACATCACCATCATCAAATCATTATTGCATCATCATAATCTTTGAATCTTTACTTGCTTCTTCTTCGTTTAATCATGGTGTCATCTTCGTTTGCAATAAAGTCAACTCGTTTTCAATTGTTTGAATGTGGATGGGTGTAAGAAAGAAATGTGTATATTCGTCTCTAACAATGATGAAAATTCTAAACAACAATTTTTAGATGTCCTTATTTGGATGTTAGTAATTTTTCTTAAATATGTTATTTTTATGTTTATTCTTTGTGAGTAATTTTTTTATTATAAAGTGTCTAAGAAATAATTTTTCATAAATTTTTTTTAGTAATTTTACTGAAATACTAATATTATAGGGTTTAGAAGACCTCATATTTAAATTCATTTTTGAATCTCTCTATGTCTTTGGCTAACTCTGCATCTAACGCCCTTGTGGAGGAATAATTACAATTCAGCTCGAATTTTAGGATGATTAGCTTGAGAATAGTGATTTTTGTTATTCACTCCTTAAATTGTGGACTGTTTAAAATTGAAGTTGCTTTAAAATCCACAATATTGCTGCATACTGCAATTTAAGACCATGGACCACTCTATATACGTATGTACTACAATCTAGTAATGACCTTGAGGGCGATTGAGAGGAACAGATTTTGGAGAAGCACCGAGTTTTTTTTATTTTAGTAATATTAGTTATGATATATATTAAAATATAAACAAATATTTAAAATTATATTTAGATAAAATATAATAATTTCTCAACTTAATAGAAGATTTGAGCTTTTTAATTTTGTCTAATATTAAAGGTTAGATGATTAATTGCTAATAACATAAAAATATGTTGTGAAGAATTATAAATTATTCGATAAATTTTAACAAATGAACTAAATCAAGTTATACAAAATTAAATTTTGAAGACATTTATCTGTTTTTCTAATATATGCACATCTTAATTCTTATAGAATAAATAAAATTTTTAAAATTGAAATTGTTAAAATCTTATTTAAAATCTACTAATCTACATAATTAATTAAATAATCTTATTTTAATTTTTATGGATTTTTTTTTGACAAAATTTGAAAAATGATATTTTAAAATTTTCAATTACAAATACATTTTTTTTATTTGCCCACGGAACCACACTAAAATTTTCTCAATGACCAAATTACTGCTCAACCAACCCCTTGCAATGGATTTTCCAAGCCGAATATTATTTTCTTTTGGACAAACACCACCTCACTCTCATTCTATTTTTCATGCAAGGTCATGCAATGAGTTTTCAGAAATGGAATAAAAATTAAGTATACCACCAAAGGTTAATTTTTAAAGTACTTATGAAGAATGAAACATAAATAAAATTAATAAACAAAAAAATTGATGTATTTAATTAAAAATTTAATTCAAATACATGAATTTTTCAACTATTATTTTTACTTAAAATATCTATTAATTGATTAGAGTATGTATAAATTATTTCCAATACATTGTAATAGCCAAAATCATTAAAATGGCACATGGAACAACAATAACTATTTTTTTCATAAACTTAATTAGACAATGCAACTTACACATCTACTATTTCAAATACAAATTAACATGTTTTTGATAGAGTGATTTATTACATTAAAGTTGAAAGAATTATTTGTACATCTTTGTGGTTAATTACCTTAGCTTCTATCTAAAACAAACTTTTATGTTTGGGTGTAGGAAGAAATAGAAAAAAGAAAAAGAAGTAAAAATGAATGTCAGAAGAGATGACGAACTGAAAAATATAGTTGATTTGACGTATTGTTTGTAATAAGAGAAAGAAAAAAGAAATAGAAGATAGAAAAAAATTGATTAGTTTTAGAAATACCAAAATACTATTTAATTAAAAATTACCATCAAATTTAATCTAATTTAATTTTTATATAAATTCTATTAAATTAATCATTTCAATAAGTTTTTATCTAAAATTTTAATTCATAATATTAAATTAATTATTAATAATTTAATTTAATTGATTTATCTTATTTTATTTATATATAATTTATTTACATTATTTAAGTTAATTATAATTTTTTTAATATTTTATCAGTACCTAAAAAATTCAATTATATTTTAATTCAAAATAATCACATATCCATCTCCTCGTAGGTTTCAACAAAACAATTTTTTTACGTTATAATAATTTATGAGTATTGTCTATATAAAAAAAAAATGAATATCATCACAAAAAAAGGATAAAAATGGAAGATTGAGAAAAAAAACATGTACTTCTCTCACTTTCTTCTAAACCATGAAGAGAAATAAAAAGGAGGTGGGATCCACATTTCTTCTCACTCTCATCTCTTTGCATGCTCAACCAAACATAGGAAGTTGTCTCTTTCTCTTCTATTTCTATCTCTCTTATTTCTCTTTTTGCATACTCTCTTATACCAAACAGACCTATTGATGGTTCCAAAATAATCTCATTGTTTCTCATTTTAAGTTTGTTCAAAAGATGACATGTCGCCCACTTTTCATCTATTTTGTTTATTTTTCCTTATACCTTCACATGTTCTCTCTTTTTCTTTCAAACTCACATTTTTGGTATGTTTGGATGTGAGAAGAAATTGCAAAGAGAGAAAGAAGTGAGAAAGAGTATTAGAAGAGAGAAATATGTGAAAAATAGAGTAGATTTGTAGTATTGTTTGGTACAAGAGAATAACAAAAGCAATAGAAGAGAAATAAGTGTGTATTTTTTAAAAAGACAAATATATCCTTACATTGATTGGTGATGACTTATTAATTAAAATTTTATTATTGAAATTTAATGTAAATATAAATTATTAATCCATAATTAGATTAATTTTTGATTTTATAATTTATTTATTTTTATCTGTGTTTGTCAATATACATTCATATTAAAAAACAAAATTACAATGTACATTAAATTAAAATTAATTGCATCTGTTGAGATTTAAAGGGTATATGTAGAAAAAGAAAGAAAATGATGGCTACTTAATATAAAATGAAATAATAAATTTTTTTTGTTCTCTTTCTCCAAAATCACCCATCACCATTTCTCTTTCCTTTTCTACCTTTATTTTTCCTCTTTACCATTTCATTTTCTCATCATCTATGAAATTTGTTCAAATATTAAATGGAAAAACACATAAACTAAATCAACCAACAACAAAAATGACTTTTCTATTTTCATCTCCTCTTTCATTTTTCTTGATCATCATTCATCTTCCATTCACCTTATTTAATCTCTTTCAACCCGTTTTTCATCATATGGAAGAAAGTTTCTTCAAATAGTTTTATTTTTAAAGTTTTCATCTTTATAAATATTTTATTTTTAACAAATTATCACTAATACAAATTTCAAAATAGTTATCATACACGAAATATCATTTTATGAGATTGAATTATCTCATAGAAAATAAATTTTTATTGATAAAAATTTCAAAATCATTATCATCTACGAGACACATTATCAATAATGAGATTGAATCTCTCAAATTATAATTAAATTTTTATTCCACTTTGTTTTAGATGTAAAATAGATAAAAAAAAAATTTGTACAATCATATTTATATGTCTTCATCTCTTCCATTACTTTTAATTTTTCAAGCATATCCATAAAGAATAAAGAAAATGTATAAATTCCGTAACATTCAAAGAAAAATGTTTCAATTTAATAAATTATTAATTTTTTTTTTATTTTAAATTTTTCTTTAATTAAAATAAAATAATTATTTTTATATTTTTAATTATAATTTATCTCATCAATACCAACTTTTAACAAAAATAACAGACGATGCACGCTGTCACACGGGTTTTTCTTTTTCCTAGTTGACATAAGTTGGAGAATGCATTGGAAGTTGTAACGATGAAATGTGGTCATTTAACTCATGGAGTATCAATTGTTAACAATATATTCTATCGGTTTCATCCATCATTTTTCTTTTATTATAAATTATCTGTTATTTTATAAAATTAATATAATATTTATTAAATTTAATTGTAGTTTTAGTTTTTATATTTTCACTAATTTTTAAAATTCTTTTTATATTTTAAAAATTAACAATTTAAAAAAAAAATTAACTAAAAAATAATAATGTGATATTTTAAATAATGTATATGATGTAGAATAAATAACATTCATAAAATTGAAATAAAATACTGTAAAACCTTAACTTTTGGAAATTTTATGTATTTTTAATTTAACTAATGACATATGAATAATTAATAAATCTAGATGATTCTATATATAATTATATGTTATATTAAAAAAATATATTAAATTAGTATTATTTTTAATCTAAAATTTGAATAAAAAATAAAAATAATAGACTACTAAAAAGGAGTACAACTGTAAATTAATAATAATAAAGAAAAAATATATAATTAAACTAATTTATTATTATATTTTCCATACTACCCTCATTTATATTTTATAGGTTAAATTATATCTGTGGTCCCTTAACTTAATCTCAGGTAACGTTTTAGTTATTTATCTTCTTTTTTTCTCGAGTTAGTCCTTTATTTTAATTTTGGCAATTTGATATTTTATATTTTAAAATTTCAACAATGTTATTCTTTTTTATACAAAAATTCAAAAAAATCATCAAAATTTTCAACCAAAACCCATAAAATTAATAATCATTTCCAATATAATGCAAATTTTATCAAATCCGAACTTAAATGTTGAAATAAGTTCATATTTTCATTCTTTATTTGATATTCTTGGAGATGAAAATATGAGTGTGTTTGAATATTTGAGCTATGAATTTGATAAAATTTGTATTATATTAAAAATTATTATTAATTTTATGAGTTTTGATTGAAAATTTTGATGATTTTTTTAAATTTTTATATAAAAAAGAATAACATATTAAAATTTTAAAACATAAAATATCAAATTATCACTTAAAATTAAAATAAATAATTTTAAAAAAAAACTAAAACATTACTTAAAATTAAATTAAACCACTACAAATTTTATATAACTAATACTCCAACAAGCCTTCAAAGCTAACTTTGACTACTACACGTGACTTGATTATTTAGAAATAAAATTATTTGGTTGAGAGAACGTGGATGAACCGTGAACTACTTTGTGTGAATCTATTTCTATTCTCTCTCGGTACTATATTCCAACCTTTCATATCTCTAAACACAAACATTATAAGGCAATTTTATTTTATTATTGAATTAACACGTGTAATAATTTTTTTTTTAATGAATTACACACAACTCAAACAATTAAAAATAATGGAGTAAATTTTTACCTTTATGTGCATAAGACACATCTAATTACTTTGGTTGTTCCTACAAACAAAGTGAAAATACTCAATCCTATTGGTATGAAGAAAGTGAATTTTTCAAGTCTCTCTCACGGCAACTTTTGGTATATTCTTGCATTGGAAAAATCAACACATTAAATATAAAAGTGAAAACAATAGTTAAGGGTAAGAATGTCATTTACATTATAGTTACATATTAAAATCTATACTTTTTCTTATATTAAGGATAAAAAATCCTCAAAAGTTCTATTTTATTAAAACCAGAGGAGTATTCCTCAACATAGATTCAAATTTCAAAGTATATCATACTTCACAGATTTAGAGATAAAAATCTGATGAATTTTACAAGAAAATATTAAAGTTGACATGCATAAAGCTTAAAGACTAAAGATTAAGGAACATTAAATAAATTTCGTAGATTTCAATATCAATTTCATGAACTTACATAAAGCCTAAAGTTCGAATGATAAACATTCGTTTGATAAATCGATCATCTTGTATATTATTCTTAAATTAATTATTTAATTAATTAATTATGAATTGGCTGTAATGACTTATTTGAAAATTAATATGAAATATAAAATATGGTTTTTTGTTATTAATTATTGATTAATTGATGAATATGTGTTGAGTTAAATTTTTTAGACTCTCGTTATCCTATCATATTTAAATATTAATGATTCATATATATATATATATATATATATATATATATATTTATATATTTATCCTCCCTGTCTTCTTCTACAAGTTGGAATGTTTCACATTAAAGTATGATAACAAAACTTCCAATAGCAACAAGCCTACGTTACACAACGTCTAAACCTAGATCTACAAGGTCGTCTTCGTGGGGGACCCAAAAAATTTTAGATGAATAATAAAAGTGTTTTGTAGTGTACTATATAAGATATAAGATGTTTTAAATATTTTGAAAGTTCTGCCTTAAATTTTGAAGTGAATTTCTAATAAAAAAAATATTATTTTGATAATTAAAAAAGGAAAAAAAATATTTAGTCCTTACAAATAAAATTTTCAATTTTTTAGCCTATAAAATATTGTTTTATTCACTTTAGTTTTGTATTTTGAATTTTTTTTATAATGATTTTGATATTATTAGTCTTTTAAAACAGTTTATATAAAATTAAAATAAAGACTAAAAATAAATAATATTTTTTAAAGACTAAAATTAAAATATTATTATTTTTTAGCGTTTAAAAATATATTTAATTGATACAAAATTCAGCTTTATTTTATTATATTGATATTTAAAAAATTAGAACTCTCACTATTGGATTGGAGGTCCTCTATTAAAAGCATGGATATTCTGGCTTATAAATATATAAGTGTTATTTCACTTTCACAAAAACGTGTTAAAGGCATAGATATAACCCTAATGTCACTTTCATATGAACGTGACAAAAAGTGTTTATGTGGCTGGAGTAATCACACCAGCACAAGACGTACATGAAGCAACATATATATATATATATATATATATTTGTTTTGGATGTTATTGTAAAAGACATGTATGAATGATCATTTTGCCACATTGACATTGACTAGCTTGTTTACGTCACTAATTATAGAGTCTTATGTTCAAAGTTTTTCGATTATGTAATTCCGTTAGAGTTACATACTAGTACAAAATAGTGCTTAAATATAAACTAATCTATTTATAAAATAAATGTTAGCTGTAATTTTTGTTAAGATAATTGCAATTATCGTACATTTTTTTTACAGATATGATTTTTATCTCTTTATTTTTTAAGATTAAATAAATTTTTAATGTTTTGTTTTTAGCTTCTATATAGAAATTATTCAATTTTAGTTCTAAAAATATTATTTTTTGTCTTTCTTTTAAGTTAATTTATGTGTTTTTTTAATAATTTTTTACAGTCATATATATTTAGAAGATTATTAGCACATCTCTAATAAAAATTTAGAATTTTTTAACAAATGATCATTTAAATATGAATTTTAAAGCTTTTAACACTTAAAAATATAATTTAATTAATCTCTTATTAAACAATTCTAATTTTTGCAAGGAAGGTCTTATAATATTTTAAATATACATTCAAAAATTTGAATAATAAACATTAATTATCTTGAATATTGAGACTAAAAATAAAGTTGAAAAAAAATTTATAGATACTAAAAATAAAATTTTGAAAATTTATTTAACTATTTCCTTCATAGAGTTGAGATTTTTCTACATATGTTTTTTTTACTGTTATGGATCAAGTTATTTAATTTGAAAGTTGAGATTTTTTTTGTTTTGATTTATGAGTTTTATTTTAGAGATGAAGATTAAATTGGGTTATGGAGTGAAGATGAAAAATCTACGGTGTTGAGGTTTTACTGTAAACACATTTTGGGTTTTTGTTAATTTTATGAAGATCTTAATTTTAATTTTTTATGGACTGATTTTAATTAAAGAAAGGTGATTTCTTTAATTAATTTTTTATTTTGTCAAAATTAAATTAAATTGAAGAAGATGAACAACAATAATTTTATTTTTATTAATGTGTTCATTTATTTGTATTTAATTGAAAAGTCACCGGATAATTGATGTGACAATGCATAAAGGAAATAAATATTTTTGTTTAGTTCTTCGTATCAATAATAATTATTTAAAAAATACAATTTACAAAATGTAAAGAGAGCTCTAAATTCTTATAAAATAATTTAAATTAAATTTATTTACAATAATAATACATAATTATATTTTAAAAAAATAAGATTAAATAGAATAAGTAGATTATGCTATTTTTTTTTATAAGAAAATGACATATATATATATATAGTTAAAATAAATTCCGAAATTCGCTCCCATATTTTAACCAAGCAATTCAGCATATTTTAAAAATCTTATATATTAATCGATGTTGACAATGATTTTGTAATGTAAGAAAATATAATAAAATTGTTCTTTCGAGTGGAGAGGTCAGTTGACATAGTGTGAATATTTGTTAAATATTTCACAAATACTTTTAAGATGTATTAATCATATGGAAATTGCACGATTAGAAAAAGAGAATACAAATTTAACTTTTACAAAATTATTTTAAAAAAATTTATATAAAAAAAGTATGTTCAAAATTCAAATGATACACATGAATTAATACTAATAAATTATCGCTGCTCAATTTTTTATCCCTCTCTTAAAATTTATACTAATAAAATTAATATAACAATCTCTATCTATAGATAAATTATCTAATATCGAACGATAAACTAACTAATAATAAACAAATAAATTCTAACACTTTTAGTTAACAAATCAACTACTACCTATTAACAAATTTTTACATGTTAACAATTAATATATAAATATAATGAGATATTATTTTTTAATTGTGAAGTTATTTATGTATTTTTTTAGAAAATTGATGTATTTTTAAAGAAGAAAATTTTCGACAAAGACGGAAATGGTAAAATAGATATATTTTATTTGATTAAATTATGTAAAATTCTAAAAACTTGTGTGAATTGTAAGACAAAAAATTGTAAAACTTATAAGAATTGAAATTCTAACTTTTCAACTTATTGACTATGTATAAATTGTGTAAAACTCTAAAAAGTATATATAACTTTTAAGAATTTCAATTATAATATTTTAGTTAATACTCGTCGCACATCGACTTCCCCCAATATTTTGTGTAAGATTCGCCACTAATTGTCATCTTACTCATCATAATCTTTAACATAAAACTATTACTCTATTGTTTGTCTCATCTTCCTTACAGTTGCTGATTTATTCACAATGATGCATTTCATTAAACATTTTTATTATTCAGTTGATAAACTCTCGATACTCCATGTTAATACATTGTGAGTTTAAGAGAAAATATTAGATAATATTATTATATATGAGTAGTAATTGTATTTTATACTTTTCCATTCTCTTGTATATATAGTTATTTTTCTATCATTATATATTTTTGTTTATTTGCTTATAAAACTCTAATGGATTACTTCTCTCCTTCCTATTCCTCCTCCTCTATTGTTAACAAATCAAATAGTCATTTTTAGACATTTATTCTTTACAAAATAAGTATTTTATGCATTAAAGAAGAATGAGATGATTTAATATATGAAAATAGGATTAAAAAAATGGGTGATAAGGAGGCAAAATTTGTGTGTTGTTCTACCGACAAAATGTCAATTTATTTAAAAAAACTCCCACGATTTTAATGATGGAACAATTGTTTGCAAGTGGCGCTGTTGTGTCAGTCCAAACAAAATTTATCTCAAGAGTTGGAATGGTTCAATGGAAACGGACAACAACGTTGTCTACACGTGATATTTTTTAATTCTTAGAATTTAATAGTTTTAAGATATGGCTAAAGTCATTTATTTAAACAAAGTGAAGGAAAAAAAACAATTTGAAAGGTTGATTTTAGATTAAAAAAATAGTGTAAATTATTATTCTCTAATGAAAGGAAAAAAAGAGAATCTAAGGAATAAGATTTGGGAGAGGCTGTCGAGAGCTATGAACAATAACTTTCACAAATATTAGATTTATTTTTTTAAAAAAATAATATTAAATATTATTCAAATACATTTTAAAATTTACTTTTATTTTGTCTTTAAACAAATTTTAAATTTGTCATATTTTGTAATTCACTTAAAAACAACATTATAGTTTTCGTGACCGAATTGCCATTGTCTTATGATTTGGTTTTGTTCTTATTTAACGTGTGCTATGATGTCAGGTTTTGAAGATCTTATCATATATTTTTACAATCCATCACGTTCCATTGCTTTAATTTGTTACTTTTATTATATATTTTCTTCTCATAGCTCTTCAATTGGTTCACATTGAATTGTACTATTTCCCTTACCTTTGGTCTACAGAAAAAGAGCCATAAATCTTTATTTTTTTTATGTGGCTTTCTTATTAATCCTTTTTATTTTGAAAATAAAATAGGATTTGAGGAAGAGGGTCATAAAAAAAAAATTGTTTTTGTGGAAGCAAAAAGTTGTTGAGTTGAGTTGAGTTGTGTTGTAATTTACAAAGATGGAAGAGAGCAATTTTGGAGAACCATTGTTGTTGAAAAAACAATACTATGAAAATTGTCCTGGTTGTAAAGTGGACAAAGCAAAAGACCTCAAAACTGATGTTACATTTCGAAATCTCTTTAACATATGGATGGTGGTTTTATGTAGCTGTAAGAAAACATTGATTTTGAACTTTGTTTATACTTTGGAGGAGAAAAATTATAATTTCCCTTTATAATTTTGTTCATTATAGCATTTTATTTTTGAATCGATTTAAAAAATTGATAAAATTAATTTTAAAAGTATTTTTTACAATAGTGTGTCTCTAATGCCTTTTTGTTTTGTGCTTTACAGCTCTACCTATATCATCTCTCTTTCCTTACCTATATTTCATGGTAAGTTTAACTACCAGCTATAGTTATTATTATTATTATTATTTTATTTTTGAGATTGAAATATAGTTTAATTTCAATTTACTATATTACCTTGTTGTGTGAGATTATTATATCTTGGAAGTTTCTTTGAACACAGTTGGTGTATCAATTTTAGTTGTCTCTAGTTCAATTTCATTTTAACTCTATTTTAAAGCTACTTTAAAACTGTAGTTAAGAATTTCAAACACTTTGGTTTGCTTAATTATTTTCCTTCATTTTGATAATGTCCTAATTATTTTGCTTAACTATACAAAAAAAATAATGATATATTTAAAATAATTTATTTTTTTCAGGTAAGAGATTTCAATATTGCAAAAAGAGAAGAAGATATAAGTGCCTATGCTGGTTATATAGGTAAGATTACTGTTGATGTTACTTCATGTTCATTGATGTCTTCAATATCTTCATAGTTCTTTATTATTTATCACGTGTATATATGAATATTATGAATTAATAATTTAGTCCTTAAAATTAAAAAACATCAATCTCTTTAGTCATTTTTTTAAATAAAAAATTAGCATAAAATTTTTATAGCAAATCAATATGTAGATTTTTCATTAACATTGATGGATGTTTACTAAAGGGTTATTTTGACTTAAGAACTAAATTGGTCGATGTTTTTAAATTTATGAAATTAATTTTTTATATCAAAAATTTGAGAGATTAAATTGTAATTTTAAGAATTAAAATGTTGATTTACTCTTGCAAAAATATTGTAGGATCTTCATTTATGCTTGGCAGATCTTTGACATCTATATTGTGGGGATTAATAGCTGATCGATATGGTAGAAAACCTGTTGCTTTTTTAGGGATTATTTCAGTGTAAGTATATATGTCATTGATGTGAATGCTTTATAATTTTTTTTTTCAAGCAATGTGAAAATTATTGCAAAAAATTCAAAATTGTCACCTAATCATCTTTTCTAGTAGTTAAATTATAATTGTTGTTAAAAGTTCAAATAATATTATATTTTGTACTATATGTTTTTCCCATAACAATAGTGATGATGACTATTTGATTTTTTCAGAATTATTTTCAACACATTGTTTGGCCTTAGCACAAGTTTTTGGATGGCTGTTATTACACGATTTTTTCTTGGATGTTTAAATGGTTTGCTTGGACCAATGAAGGTAATTTCAATTAACATATTACACATAATGTTTCAATATTTCACCCTTCAATATTAGAGCACAATTATAAGTTTGTAATTAGTATATTTTGATTTTGTTAAATTAATTTTTCTCTATTTATAGGCTTATTGTTCCGAAATTTTTCGAGAAGAAAAGCAAGCTCTAGGACTATCAACAGTAAGTGTCTCTAATATTTATCATATGTTTGACACTAAAAATTAGACTCTAAAAGATTGTTTTTTAATAGTGGTACGATGTTTTATGTTTTCATTTTTACTGATAAAATAAATATTTGAGATGGAATTATGGAAGTTTTTGAAAAATCTAAAAAAAAATTCAAATTATTTTTGCAGTTTCTAAAAATATTTTCTCTGTTGTTAGCTTCCATTTTCCATCTGTCACAATGAAGTACATAATCAAATATCAATCCAACTATTCATATAGATATTAAAATTTAAAAATTAAAAAAAGAATGTTAGAAAGTAAACACACTCTTTCTTGTCTAGAAAGAAAAGAAAAAGAATCATATTAATTGGTAATGTGATCTGATTTCAGTTCAGTGCAGCTTGGGGAATGGGCTTAATAATTGGACCATCATTAGGAGGTTATTTGGCTCAGGTACTTCTTTATTCTTTCCCTTCTCATATGAAAAAAAAAAAAAACGTATTAGACATGTCTTAGTATCCGACACGTGTCGGTGTCTGATATCGACACAACATAGACACTTTGAATACATTTAATTAATTTAATTTTTTTTTAATTTATTATTAGTATCGATGTATTAGTATCAAATGCAATGTACGTGTCAATATCTACGTTTCATAGCATCTTAAGAATAGTCTTTGGATTTTGCATATAAATGGGTGACTTATTTTATGCACAAACGTAATGCTCATAATTTCCCTCCAGACCTAGCTGCAATCGAAGCTCTGTCTATAGGGTTGAGTTACTCTCATGTTCCAGATGTCCAATTCTAGACGTGAGAGGGTCTGCTGAGAGTTTAACATAAGATAAGATACAATTTTAAAAAACATTTACACTATATAAGTTGGTTCTATAGAATTTGAGTTACAAGCAACCCAATTTTTAAGATTAATTAATAAGAGAAGGCTGTCCTTGATACTATAAATGGTAAAATTAAGAAATTCATTCTTTTTTATTTTATACAAAGCATTGTTACATGTATTATTTTTGTAACACTCTTTTACTTGTTTCTGTAACAATTTGTGTGAAATTTATATTGCAGCCAACACTGAAATACCCAAATCTATTTCCAAAGGATTCCTTTTGGGACAAGTAAGTGTATTTTTTCTTGATTTTTAGTGTCACAATTTTAAGAATACAGTTGTTTCCTTTCCACCTTATCTTCTATGTGCTTATGATTGTCATTGTAAAAACAAATCTTCTTGCAGGTTTCCATATTTCTTGCCTTCCATTTCAATAACAATTTTTGCATTTGTGGCAGTAATTTTCTGCATCTGGCTTCCGGTATGAATATGACAGGAACTGAAAAAATAGGATCTATATAATTGATTTACTATTGAAAATAAGAGTGGTAATTAAGATCTTTTTGGATAAATAATTTAATTAACATAAACGCTTATCATATAAGTATTTGTGTATTATGCTATTTTTATGAAAAAAGATAAAATAAAGTCAAACAGTTTTCATATATATTATAAGCTATCTTGGAGAGCTTATAAGAATAAGGCGAAAATAGTTTATAGACATGTTTTTATAACTTGTTTTCATTAACTCTCTCAAACAATTTCAAAAATGCTTATGCCAATAGATAAGTTTAAAATCAATCCAAACATCAGTTACTACCAATGTTAATTATTTACTTTAGGGAATCAAATCTCAATCCTCCTCTATCAGTAGTTTAAGAAAACAGGACATGCATGCAATGTTAGTTTACATTGGCATGGAATGAGAATCTAGTATTTTTCTATATCACCTCACTTCTGTGACTGAATTTTAAAGTTAATGTTATGACATTTAAAATAGAGGACTTACTTGGATGACAGTGTAAAATTAGTTTACACTTTACACCTATAGTTTCATTAAGCTCTAATAGTTTTGGCTCCTACTTGTACTTCTACTTTATGAATATATATTTCTTTTTCCAATCAGTATAACTGGTTTAAAATATCTGCATAATTGTAGGAAACACTACACAACCACCCTCTTAGCAAGGAGTCAAGTAATGATGCTGAAGCTTTAGAAAATGGAAGCAAAGAGAAAGTCACCGAGAAAATAATCCAAAAAGATGAAAACCTCTTCCTAAACTGGCCCTTAATGTCATCTATCATTGTCTACTGCATTTTCTCACTTTATGATATTGCTTATCAAGAGGTACCATTCCTATGTAGCTTATGTTTGGTTTCCTTTTTAATGCAAACGTGATTCTAGAGGTGTAGAATTGAATTTGATTTGTTTGAATGTCTCTAGAATTAATGTCAACATGAAGCTAGAATTTGGAGCTTTTATCTCTACAATTGATTTTTAACTTGAAATTTTTCATTCAACTAACTTTTATATAAATGTATCCAAACATAAAAAAAAAATCAATTTTTGTCACCACGTAAACATACACCTTTAGTATATGTTTGGTTTACTTTTGAATGAGGCGAAATTGATTCAAGAGGTGTAGAATTGAGTTTGACTTGTTGCAATGTCCTCGAGTAGAATTGATTTTGCCTCTAGATTTAATTTTAATTTGAAGCTAGAATTTAGAGTTTGTCTCTACAATTGGTTTCTACCCTCGAATTCATTGTTTAACTCAATTTTACGTACACTATTTAAACATAAATCACTTTTAATCAGAGTCAAGTTTATGCTTCTAGCTAAAAGAAAAGACAAAACACCATCTACTTAACGCATCTAGCTAAAAGATGTTGTTTTGACTTCTCTTTCTTTCTATTCATCCATGCATCATATTTATATAGATTTCTCATTCTAGCTTATATTTTCATCTAATATGCTATAAGTAAAGAACACCATTCTACTTCTTATCAGGTTTTCTCATTATGGGCTGTTAGTCCTAGAAGATTAGGGGGTTTGAACTTTTCAACTGATGATGTTGGTAATGTTCTTGCAATATCAGGTACATCTTTGATATCTATGCATCCCTAGAATTTTTCTATTAACGTTAGGAATACCATATTTACTTCCTAAATGTATGTATTTTAAGATAGCTCATGTACTTTTGTGAATTTGTACATGATGCCATATGATAACTTCCTTCTAGTTAAGACTAGTTTCATTATTTTTCTCTTTTTAATCAAAATTAGGATTATATAGTGAAAATATGGGCAATTGAATGAGTGATTAGTCTTTTGTATCATCACAACATCAAACCATAATCATAACTCAAAGTCTCTATATATACATTGTTTTTTAAGATGTATACTACTTAATTACTTATCTCTTCTCAAATAGTGTTTGATATGATTCATAGTTTACAATAATGGGCAGCTTGAGCACTTCGACGAGTTATCTTGTAAACTTGACCATATTAACTGTAGTCTGTAACCTTAAGTTTGAATAATAGAAAAATACTGTTATCGTTCTACAGTTAGAGACATAGACTCAATTGTCTGAACTCCGTGATCAAATCTCATATTTTCTTTGTTTGCATTTTTGGTATTTTCTTTGTTTGCATTTTTGAACTAGGATTCCTGTTCTTACAAATGATCAATATGCAATGGACAGGTATTGGTCTTATTGTCTTCCAGCTTTCTATATACCCATCATTGGAAAGAACTTTTGGACCTATAAGATTTTCTCGCATAAGTGGAGTAAGATTTCACCATTCAAAGCAATTAATGCAACTAGGCATTACATTGGTTCTTGTTCTAACAATGTCTTGTTATTTTGGAACCTTGTGTAGGTTTTGTCCATACTTCTTTTGCAAAGTTACCCTTTCATAGCAATGCTGTCTGGTATCACACTGTACTTGGTGATTAATATTGCTTCACTTCTGAAGAATGTTCTTAGTGTAAGTTTTTCATTTGGTTTATTTAATTAATCATGAGTGATGGACCATATCTTCTAACATAAAATGCTTATATTATAAATTCACCTACACTAGGATTCTAACTATAGTTATCTTGTATTACAAGTTTAATAACTAATTCTATTCTTTTTGCTGGATTTTAGGTGGCTGTAATCACTGGTTTGTTTCTTATGCAAAATAGAGCAGTGGTAATTTTTTATTCCATTATAAACTTTATTTGATTCCAAAAGGTGAGATTACATTTTAAGAAAATTATGACATAAATGACATGTTGATTTGGAAAAACAGGAACAACATCAAAGAGGTGCAGCTAATGGCATTTCTATGACTGGTATGTCAATTTTCAAAGCAATTGGTCCAGCTGGAGGTGGTGCAATGTGAGTGTCTCTTCGATTTCTCTATTTTTTTTTTCGGTCTAACTCATCCCTACAAAACGTGTTTCGTCATTGACATATAAAATTCATTTTTTACTACAATGATAAATTGAAAATAGTATAACATATTCAATTTTCTTCATTTGATATTGATCAATGCAGATTAGCTTGGTCACAAAAACGGATGCGTGCATCTTTCCTTCCAGGTATCTTGCTCAACTAATTTTAATGAGTCAATATTAACATTTTTCACTTATAGTATGATGTCTATTAATAACCAATACTTATGTTTTTTTTTTTACATAATAAAAAGTTTATAATCCATAAATAGAAATAATTCTTTTACATAAAAAGGTTATTATCTGACTCTAACAATCATCTGTAGCACAATAATCAAAAGTAATAGAAAGAAAAGCTGCAAAAACAGAATGACATTAATATACTTAACATTTTTTAACATATACTTCTTTTACTAGCTTTATTACCTGAAGCTTAATGTTAAATGCATTTAACTGCAGGCACTCATATGGTTTTCTTTGTCCTGAATGTTGCTGGAGGACTTGGAGTGCTATTGATGTTTACACCATTTCTGAGTGTAAAGAAGAAAACACCCTCTGAGCAGTTACACTAAGAAAAATTAATTTTTTATTTATTAAGGGATCAAGCATCTCAAGATCATTATTTGGTGGATTCTATGGTGAAGCAGTTATTATCTTCATTGCTAATTGATGGCAACAAATTAACATTTACATATGTTGTTATGCTTGTAGGGTAGTAATTTTAAGAGGAATGATAAGGTAGCACCCTTACACACTCTTTAAAACATACTTTTATTTATTGGGTTAAGTTACCCCTTATTTTTAATCTTTTGTATTTTGTTATATGTTGCAATGGTTGCAATATGATGGATAAATTTTTTATAATTTTTATTTTAGGCAAAGTACATTTCGTAGTCTTTTAAGGTATACAAAAATAATATATTAATTATATATTTTTATTTTTTTACTTTTTTTATCATAAGTTAGTCATTATCTTTTTTTTAATGTTAAATTTGTCATTTATATTTATAAATATTTACATTAATGATCCAAATTTAAAACAGTAACAGTGAAAATTAAAATTCTCCTTAAATTTTCAATAAACTCATCTTATTATCTAGAATTTTGATTGCAATAATCAAAAGTGCATAAATTTTGAATCAACTTTAAAACAAATAATTAAACTAGAGAATTTGAGTAAAATACATATTAGAATTCTTGAAATGAAACGTGAAATTTTCTTACTCAAGGTCATGAAATTAAATTAAAAAAATTATTATTTTATTTTTTATATGATCGAAAATAAAATTCATAGTAAAATTGTATAAAACTCTAACTAAAAATGATTGAAATAAAATTGTGACTAAGAATAGTTCAAAAGTGTATCGTTTACAAATAATTAAAGTCACTGATGTATATCGCAAATAATTAAAGTTTTAATAATTTTAATTTTTTTTAAATGCATTATTAATATTATTCTATAAATATATTATGTATGTATTATAAAAACAATTAAAAGTTCTCAGATAATGCAATATTATAAATCTTAATTTTGATTTTTTTTTTTATGAAAACATTTTTTTTGGGTGAAAATACCTCTAACGATATTTTATTATTATCATTTTATCATCGAGATTATGAAAACTACTTTATTATAGATAAATTTTAAGATATTTGAAATGTAGTTTCAAGTCATTATAATGATTTAAGTTTTTCAATATAAAAAATAACCTTGTATGTGTTATACTATTCAAATCTTTCTATTAAATGAGTCAATTGTTTAACTACTTTATTTTAGATAAATTTTAAGATATTTGAAATGTAGTTTCAAGTCATTATCAGATAATGATTTAAGTTTTTTAATATAAAAAATAATCTCGTATGTGTTATGCTATTCAAATCTTTCTATTAATTGAGTCAATTGTTTAATTATATTTTTATACAGTATTGATAATAATTTTATGAATTCTTTTATATATTATGGTGTAGATATAAACCAAAAATCAAACACGAGTAATCCTAATTATTGATTGAGAATTTAAATTTGAAATTCATTTATAATTTAAAAATTTACGTTTAAGTTAGAAATTTAAGTGTTATAAATTTTAATTAAAAAAATAATGAATGAAACATAATTTAATGTTTAATATTAGTCAATCAGTTGTGTATCTTTTATTTTATTTTTGTCATAGAAGAGATGATTAATATCACCGTATTTAACTCACACAATTGCAATGTCTCATTTTGAACTCAGTACATAACATCCAACCTAATGAGCAGTGGAGCTTGAACGAAAATGTTGGGGGTGACCAAATTTTTAAAATTTTAATGGATAAATAAAAATGTATAATATAGTATTGTATATCAAAACTTTAAGTTGTATATTTATAAAAATATATTGACGATCAAACTCATAACACTTATAAGATAGATCTAACAAATCAAATTTTAGTTGACAATTTTAATGATTAAAAATTAGTTTTTAAAAACTTTTTTCTTTTTCAAATAATAAAATTTTATATTTTAATTGTTATGTTTTGTCAATATAAAAAGATTTATACTGTCAACACATCACAGTCATCCATAATCACAATCATCCAAAAATGCGACTTTAAAAGAAATTATAATAAAAGTCAAAATATTTTATTAATATGACGGTTATGATTAATTAACAATATAAAATATCTTTACATTGTCGATGTATACAAATTAAATCCAAATTTTTACATTATTTAAGATATCAATATTGAATATTATGCGATCTATTTTAAAATTACATGAAATTATATCTCAAATCAATAAAGGTCTAATTTATTGGTTTAGTTCAACTTGGAGTTACACTCATAAAAAATATCAATCTAATTTAATTAGTTTTGGTTAAATTTTTGATATCATAGGATCATTTGATTGGATTTTTATATCTCTATATAAAATTCTTCATTCCTTGTTTTTGGAGCCATGTTGATACTGCTTGCTTCTTGAGACTTTGAGGAATAGAGAATTTTGTCCACCATCTGACTTTGAATTTTCTGACAAGGATGGTTTGGGTCTCTTTTAGGTTGATATCAAAATACCATGCTAAAACCCATGGTAGAAAGAATTTTGTAGAGAATAGCATTAGGGGGTGAAAAATGCGTTCTCTGTCTGTTGGTTTGTAATTTGTTTTGTATAATTGGAAGCTTTCTTGGACTTCCGGTTTTAAGATGTCTGGAATAGAACCAAAGAACTTCCACCAATGAGCAAACCATTGAGGAATTTTAGAAGGTTCCATAGTAAGGTTAAAGAAAAATAGCCAAGTGTGGCTAAATTTTTGGTTTTGGATGAGAAAGGTGTTATACCAGGCTTGTTGATAATCCCAGTAATTAAAGGTTCTACAATGGTTTATTGAATTTTTGAAATCAAGTGGGAATTGTTTTAGTGTGTGTAAGTTTGGTCCCCATTCTGATGGTGGGATGATTTTGTGGATTTTTGCAGTTGAATAAGCAACTGGACCTTCTTTTGGGTTGTCTTGAATGGTTACAGAACCTGTACATTCAAGAATAGATTTATAATAAGGCTGGGATTTTGATAAATCATATGGTTTAAAAAACCAGCCTTCTGGGAAAATCTTTGAGATGACGGATTGAGGATTTCTATTATAGAAATGATCCTCAATTGTCCAAATGTTTTGGTAATCAGCTTTGACAAAATATTCAGATTTTTGTTTGAACAAAGTATTTTCAGAATCATTTAAAATAATTTTTGAGGTTTCTCCTTGAGAGAGTTTTGAAATTATTTTACAGGATGGTTCCTCCTGTAAGGTTTTTGAAATAATTTTTTGAGAAGGGGTTTTTGAAGATTCTCCCTTCTCCTGTCCCGCAAACGAAGGTAATTGAATCTGGAGGGATTCAATTTCTTGTTGCAGTTTATGGAGTTTTGCAATTTTTTGTAGCTGCAGACTTTCTTCAAGTGAGTTTTTGATTTCTTGGAAATTGTCAGGACCAATTGTTGCTTGACTGGCAAGCCATTTTTGTAATTGGTTTTGACCATCATTTTCTTCAACAGCTTCTTTCCAAGACCGTATTGGTTTGGCATAAGAGATTGGTTTTGGAGTTTCTTGAGGTTTGTCCTGTTGGACCTCGATTCTTTTGGATTTTCTTGGCATCACTCAAGTCCTGTTTTGGAGAAATTCTCTAGTTAGAAAATCTGGAATTGAGTTTTGGTCTCCTTTTATAAATTCAATTTCAAAATCAAAAATGCTAAGAATTGCCTGCCATCTGGCAAAAATTTGTTTTGATGCAATGTTTTGAACATCTTTTTGTAAAACTTCTTTTGCAGATTTGCAATCAATTCTAAGTAAAAATTTCTGGTTGAGTAAATCACTTTGAAATTTTGTAATACACATGACAATTGAAAGAATTTCCTTTTTAATAGTAGAGTAATTCTTTTGGCAATCATTCCAATGTGCAGAAGTAAACTGTACAATGCATTCTTTGTTATCAATCTTTTGCTTAAGGATACCCCCATATCCTATGTCAGAAGCATTTGTTTCAACAATTTTTTGGGCTGATGGGTCAGCTAGATGTAGGCAAGGTAATTCCTTGACTTGCTTTTTGATAATTTGAACTATCTTTGTGTGTTCTTCAGTCCACGCGACAGTTTTTTCTTTAATCTATCGTGAAGGGGTTTTGCTATCCTATTAATGTTAGGACAAAAGTCTAAAACATAGGTCAAAGATCCTAAAAATCTTTGTAATTGTGTTTTGTCAAGGATTTTGTTAGGAAATTTATCAGCGAAGGACAAGGATCTTTCAATGGGCGTAATAGTGCCCTGGGAGATGTAATGTCCTAGGAAACGAATTTTTGTTTGGAAAAGAGAGACTTTGGATTTTGAAACTACCATTCCATTTTTCTTAGTAATCATTAAAAATGTTCTAAGATGTTTGAAATGTTGTTCAATGGTTTCAGAAAATATTAGGACATCGTCAATATAGACAATGCAGAATTTCGAAAATGGATTAAAAATTTCATTCATAATTCGCTGGAATTCTGAAGGAGCGTTTTTTAATCCAAAAGGCATTACTGTCCATTCATATTGGCCAAAAGGGACCGTGAAAGCTGTTTTGTATCGATCTTTTGGATCAATTTGAATTTGCCAAAACCCTGATTTCATATCAAATTTTGAAAATACAGAAGAAGAGTGTAATTTTTGAAATTTTTTTGAAAAATATTGAAAAAGTAATTGAAAAACAGAAAACAAATATTTTCTGAACGCAAAAGCAAAAGTTGATTGGCACTTGTCTGCCATCTACACCAGCACTCAAACGTGGCACCGAAAGTGGAAAGAATCTCATCATTTCCTCCACCACTTAATACAGCACAAATGGAATCCTTTCTCTATATAAGGAAGGCTCCCCTTCAAGCTCAAGGCAGAGTGGAATACAACAAGCATATATCTGTTAAGAAATCTTGAGAGTTTCCTTAAGTGTCTCCTATATTTTCTATAATCTTGTATTTTCTTTTTCCATTTTCAAAACCAAGTCTCCATTGTAAGTATTTTGTTACCATGTATTAATTAAAGAGATTATCCATATTATATTTCTCTGTCGGTCATTTCCTATGGATTGTCAGACATGCCTCCAATTATTGGGACTTCAAATGTTTTACATAATATAAAAAATTATATTAATATATTTGATTTTTACACTTTAATCCTTTTATAATTTTATATTTATATTTTATGACTATAATATCACCCACCACCACCACTCGACGACGACTGCCACCCATCGTAAGCCGTAGAAGTAGAACATGTTTCTCTTTCTCAATTGTGTGTAGATTTTTCCTTCAAAGCGCATTTTAATCCTCCATCCAATAAATAAAATTGATTGTTCAACTCAATTTGTTTAAAATTGTTGATTAGGTTATTTTAATTTGGTTTTATTTATCAGTTTTAGGAATTTATTTTATTGTTAGGGTTTAATTTAATGTTAAGGTTTTGTGATATATTATAATCCTGATAGAAAGACAAAAAACTTGAAGAGTTAACTCAATCAAGAGCTTTTTCGAATGAACAAATCCATCTCTATCACACTTCTCTCCATTTAATAAAACTCTAGTATATAATTAGCATTAAAGTGTTTTTTCGAATTATCTGTAGAACCCTTTAGGATAGAAAAATCTCTTTGAAACCTTTCGTAACTAATAAATCAATCATTTTATAATAAAGAGCATTCTAATTTATTAGATCAAATACATTAAACAAATGTTCAAATATGTTTGCTTGCTCAATATTGTATCCTTCTTCATTATAATAAAGATTATCAACATTACTAACATCATCATTATCAACTTCGACATTTTCAATTGGCACATTATCGAATTTCAACCTCATCATTATAATTTTCAAGAGTACGGTATATAGCATTGGTTTAACAATACTTTGTGACTACAATGTTCTATTGAATATTGTATATATGCAATTTTCTTAGTTTGCTCTTGCTAAATGCGTATTAACAACTAATTTGTTTGTTAATTGGTTTCTCTATCAGATGCTGAACTTTGAAAATCCTTAATTCAAGTTATTAATGTTTATCCACTCATGATGTGTTCATTAACTAATATACAAAAAATTAAACACAAGTCCTATATTGTAGTTTACGATCACAATTGCAGCTTATTCAGTTTTATTTGTCCACATTTTTAAACAATACTAACTCTGAAGCACAAACAATTATGAGATTAAGCATGAAAATCGCGCTCAACATTCGTTTGCATCTAAGATCCACATGACACGTATCCGACAACTCAAACTAGTGTCTCAAAACACATTAATTTCTAATGATTGAATTTTATTTGGGTTTCACTAAATTATGTAGGGTTCACGTAAATTTAGTGGAATCTAATTATATATATAAATTTAATCAATAAGAAGTTTTGAGCTAAAATAAATTGTTGTAATAATAATACAAAAAAATTAATTTAATTAATGTTTAAATAGTAGCTATTACGTAGTGGAATTAAAAAAAATACGTCATTATTTCGTGATACATTATTTAACACAATTTTATGTTAAATAACATAACTCTTACATAACAAAATTTCAACGAAACGCTATTTTCTGTTATCTAGAATTGAAAATATTGATTTTGATGATAAAGATGTTAAAATTAAAATTGTTGGAACATAGAATATGTTATTGTGTGAATTTAAAAATTTGTTGAAGTCCTACATTAAAAAATTCTCATTTATTGAGTAGTTTTCAAATCTATATATACTAAAGTTCCACGTTGAATAAAAAACATATGCATGTTTGCTTCCATCATAATGAATTTCGAACTCTTGTGAAAAATACACTAAAGTTGGATGTATTTATTAACTTTCTCTTTTCTTCCCTTTTCCCAACTTTCTCTTTTCTCCATTTTCTATTCTACTTGACTGATTTCCGAGCCATTTCTCCCTTTGATAGTTATGACCGGTTTTGTACCATTGTGGCTTTGTTTTTAGAATGGTTGTTTATGTCGTAGTCCCTTTGATTTTTAGAGTAGTTGTTATATGTCCCTTTCCTTTGTTTTTAGAGTAACTGTTATGTCGTAGTCCATTTGATTTTTAGTACGGTTGTTATGTCGTAGTTCTGTCAATTTTTGAATGGTGCTAATATCACTATCCTTTTAGAGAGGTTTTTAAGACGTAGTCCTGTCAATTTTTTAGTGGTCCTAATACCAGTATGAGCGGTTTTTGTGTCGTAGTCTTTTGTAGCGGTTTGTGTGTCGTAGTCTTATAGAACGGTTTTTTGTGTCGTAGTCCTTTTGATTTATGATTGGTCATAGTACTGTATGACGAGTGACTTTAATCGTCATATTGAGAGTGACTTTAACCATATTGAGGGAGTAATTCTAGAATGGTTTTCTATAGAGCAGTGGAACTCCAGTATAGTGAATTTGAGCTGTTTTATCCTAGGGACTTCATGGTTGATAGTCTATCTTACACAATTAAGGCAGTGCCGCAAAACTTCTTAAAGAGAGCAACCTAGTCCACGACTCAATCCAATAATATCTTCGGTGTCATAAATTGTAATTTTTAAACAAATTTTCGAAACTCAAAAACAATAATTTTAAAACGTTTCTTTCTGCCATGTCAACTGAAGAGATTACATGATTTGGTTATGTTGCCTCTAATTTGAATAAACTATTTCAGTTTGAGGCAAATATAAAATGATAAGAAAGCTGAAGAATTAACCAATTGGAGAATAATGATAAAAATT
Source organism: Cicer judaicum (assembly GCA_037974835.1). NCBI lineage: Eukaryota > Viridiplantae > Streptophyta > Magnoliopsida > Fabales > Fabaceae > Cicer > Cicer judaicum. The sequence continues at coordinate 4,030,976 of JBBPBS010001130.1, forward strand.
ATATTTTTAATGGACTTGTTGATGATATGTATAACTATTACAATTCCATTAATACTGCTAGAGATGTTTGAGAGCACTGAAGAAGTACGTTGTGAGCTGCTATCTTGAGTATCAGATGAACAATGACATATCCGTGGAGGCTCACTCCCATAAAATTCAAAAGATAACTCATGAGCTCATCTATTGAGGTATGTCACTCATGGCATATTTAAATTAAATGTTGAAATTTAATATGTCTTGAAGGTTCAAACACGAGCAAGGGGTTGAATAGTGTTTGCCAAAGTTTATAACTTTTTTATAACAAGAAATTGCTTGGTAGGAGAGCAAGAGACGGGACTTCACACTTGCGCGGACATATGAAAATATGTACTCTACGTTTGTCTATCATGAGACATAATAACGGACAAACATTTCTTACCACTAAGGTCTTGCAAGGTAAAAAGGAGTTGGGGACTGGAATTTATGATGCTGAAAATGCTAGGAAAGAGCTTGCACATGCAATTATTTTGCATGAATATCCACTTTCAATAGTGGAGTATATTGGTTTTAGGAGATACTCAGCCTCTTTCCAACCATTATTTCAAGTTCCTTGTAGAAATACTATTAAAAAGGAGATATTCAAAGTGTATGAAGTTGAGAAAACCATAATTTTGAAGTTCTTAGAAACTCTCCCACAAAGAGTGGCCATTACTTCTGACATATGGACTGCGAGCAATAAAAAAAAAGGGTATATGGCTGTCACTGCTCATTACATTGATGAAAATTGGGATCTACAAAGTCAAATTTTGAGGTAATTATAATTTCTTATAATACTAGTTTGATTGAATATTATTTATATTAGTCATTGAATGTGAATCTTCTTATATTAGGTTTATTTATGTTCCTGCCCCTCATACAAGTGAAAGACTTTGTAATGCATTGGTTGAATGTTTGATGGATTGGAATATTGATACAAAATTGTCCACTATCACTTTAGATAATTGTAACACTCATGATGCAATGATTGAAAAAATTAAGGATAAGTTGCAATTGAATACATTGTTAAAGGATGGGGCCTTACTTCACATGGGATGTTGCACACACATACTTAATTTGATAGTAAAAGATGGGTTTGAAGTTGTGAAAGATGGAGTGGAGAGGATTCGAGATGTTGTTGCATATTGGACTGCAACACCTAAAACGAAGAAAAAGTTTGAGGAGACTGCCAAACAATTACGAATCTCTTGCACCAAGAATTAGGTTTTAGATTGTCCAACTAGATGGAATTCAACTTACAAGATGCTTGATGTTTCCAGTTTGTATGAAGATGTATTAAGTCGATTAGGACAACGTGAATCCCAATACACTTGTTTGTCTGCAAGTTTACATTGGAAATTTGCAAAAGATATTTGTGGCAAATTGAAATTGTTCAATTTTATCACTGAAGTGTTCTTTGGCACTAATTATCCAACTTCCAATCAATATTTTCCTAAGATTTCTATGATCAAAGTTGCAATAAATGAGTGGATTAAATCCTCTGATACATTTATAAAAAAAATGGCAGAGAATATGTTGGGAAAATTTGAAAAATATTGGAATGTGGTTCATGAAATAATGGGTGTTGTTGTTGTTTTGGATCCTAGGTACAAAATAGAGTTGCTTGAATATTATTATGTTAAGTTGTTTGGGAATGATGCTAACGACCAAGTTAAGTCGATTCGATAGTTGTGTTATGATTTGCTTTATGAATATCAATTGAAAATGAATAATGGTTATAGTAGTGATTCTCAAATGTTGGATGTCCATTTTAGTAATATTGAGGATGATGGTTTAGAAGACTATGATTTGTATGTTAGAAAAAAAAAGCTAGAACTTCATTTGTCAAAACAGAGTTGGATGTTTATTTAGAGGATGAAGTTTTTCCAAGAAGTCCTGATTTTGATATTTTGTTGTGGTGGAAGTTGAATGGTGTTAAGTATCCAACACTTCAAACCATTGGAAAGGATGTATTAACAATTCATGTTTCTACTGTAGCTTATGAATCTACATTCAGTACCGGCGGACATATCTTAAGCCCTCATCAAAGCCGACTTCATTGGACTACTTTAGAGGCCTTGATGTGTGCTAGAAGTTGGTTATGGAGTGCTGAGAAGACTCATATTTGTTTTAAATTATTCATTTAAATTTTAATATATTTGAAATAGCTAATAATTTTGTATATCTTAAATTATTGTTGTTTATATTGTACTATGTTGATGTTGATAGGTGATTCAAATTCTAAAGTGGATAATGAAAATGCTATTTTACTCAATGAAATAGAGTCTGACGATGAAAGTATTCTATTCTTTACATTGTTTGATTTAAATTTGTCATGTTAAATGTTAATATTTAACTTTTATTTTTTAATATAGATGAATTGTTGATCAGTGGTGTTACTTCACTTTCCAATTCCCACCTTGAAGATGAAGATGATCGTTAGAAAATGCTTATTTAGAACCTTTTTGTTTTGATGATTTGGAACTTTTTACTGTTTTCATTGGTTAGTTCATTTGAACTTTGAATATTTAGAACTTTTGGTCGAACTGAACTTTTGTTGATCAAAATATTATGACTTGTAGCAAACTTAAACAAATTTAAAGATATTGTGATTTTATTATTTTGATTATTGTAATTTTAGAACGTATGTTGAATGTTACTATTTAGTCAAATTATTGATTTTTTATGCTATGAATAAAAAAATTCCAATTTTTGGAGTGGAGGCGGATGCGTGGCGGGGAAACCCGTCCCCGTTGGGTGCATGGGTGGATGTTAAAAAGTCACCCCTGATAGGTGCGGCTGCGGGGTTGGTAATGCTTAAAACCGTCCCCGTTCCGCTCTGTTGCCATCCCTACTCGTTTGAATAAAGATGAAATAATTGATAATGAAAATGTTCAAAAATGATAACACAATGTGTAAATATATTATCACTTTAATATTTTTTAATATTATATTTTAAAAATGATATTGAACTTATCTTTTTAATCACACATGTATTTTAGGAGAATCTAGAACAATGTTATGAAAATCCAGAAGAGAATAAACAAGTTAGTTGTAGGGACATACTTGGTAAGATATTAATGTTCCTGAATATTCTGGTCGTGTGAGGCGTAAAGAATTTGACGGAACTCCGAAAAGCTATTTTTCACATAAGAAGCGCACAAATCCATCTAACGAGGAAGTACTAGATAAGTTGAAAATATTAACAGAGCAAGTTTCATTTTTGGTGAAAACAAATAAGGAAAAGAAACTTCTGGAGTGTCAACGTGAAATACAACTAGATGGTGAAAATGGTAGTTGCAACATTGATCGTAAAAGTCTTCAAGAGGTAATTAACTAATTACATAATGAAATAAGAAATTCATTCAATCTAATTGTTTCACATACTTATATGTATTAACCATTGATTTAAAGTGTCTCATCATAAGTGCTATATATATCCTCCCCTACTCATCGCATGGTTGGAAAAGGAACATTGTACAATACCTTGGGAGAAGTGTTACATACATCATACTTTGATCCCTGACGGCCATGTTAAAGTTTCACTTATGATTGCTTTTGAACCACTTGCACCATTGTCTATACCCGACAACGATGGAGATATGAAGTTTTTGGGAGAAGCAACATGTAGTTACGTGGTATGGCCCAAAAATCTTGTTGGCATATACACGATAAGTTTAATTGCTATGTAAGTTTAATTGTATGATTATGATTAATTATGTTTAATTGTTGATTTTTCTGTTGTTAACCTTAATTTCACATTTATTTAGATTCTTACAAAGTCTAAAGGGAATGATAAGAATATTCCTCACAACGAATTAGTCACTTCACTAGAAAATGTTTGACATATGCATATCAATTGAATATGAAACGATTAGTTTACTATAATAACTAACAAACTGATTAATCTCATTTATATGCAGGTTCGTTGTAAAAATAAATCTGGCAAAATTCAAACACTGAATCGTGAAAAATCAGTTGCTGCTCCTAAAATAAGTCATCCACGTCTTTCTCGATTTTGATCGTGTCTTGACATACAAGCAAAAATGAATATGGACAACAATGATTCACGTATCATACACACAGAGAAATGTATTTTCGGGGATGAGTATGAAGAATTACTTGATAAAGAGCACATATATGAACTTCTCAATCATAAGGACCTGAGTGTTATTGTGATCAGCATGTACATTAGGTAATTGCATTAATGTCTATAAGCTAATTTGTTGGTAATTAATTTTAATTGGATCACTATCTTATTTATTGGTAATTAATCTAATTTGATATTTTCATTGAAGGTTTTTGTATGAAAAGTTGGTGTGCATGCATAAATTATCAGATAGATTTTCATTCTTATCTCCCCATAAGTTGTCCATGTTTAAACTCTATCTAGTTAACGTAAAAAGACATGTCGTTGATATATTTTTTGGAAAATAAAGAGAATGATAAACTGTTTCTTGCACCATATAATTCAGGGTAATTATATATTCTTTATCTATATCTTTTTTAATTTATGATACTTTATCAGTTATGTAAACAAAATTGTCAACCAAATTTTTGTTGTTGTAGGCATATGAAGTTATATGCTATTTAGATCCATTGCACGATCATTATAACAATCACTCATATATAAAAAGTATTTTCGATACGTAAGTAATATTCATTTATTTCTTATATATATATATATATATATAAATAATGTGTTTGGTAATTGAATATAATTATATTTATTTGACAGTGCTTTACAAATTTTCCGCGCTCAAAGGGGTGCTATAGTGTCAAAAAAATAAGTCAAACAACATCACATAGAATACGAATACTATATTGCGACTTATGGAAAAAATTGTTGATATGAATCAAAATATAATTCCAGAAACGGTACGTTATTTTCATTATATTTTGATTTATATATATATATATATAATTCTAACTTATTTATGTTTAAATATTATATCACATAGTACTTTGATAACTACAATTTAACATACTCTGAAAGTTGATCTAACTGAAATAAAGGAAGACTGATATCATTATGTGATCGAACTGAAAGTTATATAATTTATTAATAGGTGAGTTTCACATTGTAAACTATTATATATTGTATATTTTTGTGTGAACTGATCATTATTTTAATTAGTTTATTTATTTTTGTTACAGTAGGGTAAAATAAGTAATTGTTGGAAAATTGACATGCTAAAAATTGCTGAACATTATTTTAATTATTGACATGATTGTTGTTGTGCATATGTAATTGATATTGTGAGTATGTGATTGTTGTGAATATGATATTGTTGTTGTGAATATGTATTGAATATAGTACTGATGTAATTGAACTTGTTGCTGTGAATATGTTTTGAATTAAAAAATTACAATTGTGTCGATATGTCCTTGATGAATATGATTTTGGAAAAAAAATTGGAAGACAACGCTTCTTTAAAAAAATGTCATTAAAGACCTATTTATACAAACGAACGCTTTTTTTAAAATGTCATTAAAAAATGTCAATCAGATTTACAACGCTTTTAATAAAAAACATTGTAAAACTAGTATAAAAATACACCTATTACAATGTTTTTTTGAAAAAGCATTGTAAAACTAGTATAAGAATGCATCTATTACAATGTTTTTTTGTTGTTGAAAAAAGCGTTGTAAAACTAGTACAACAAGTAGCGTTTTTTAAAATAGATTTACAATGTTTTTTTCAAAAAGCACGGTAAAACTAGTATAACAGACACGCTTTATATGCACCTATCACATCGTTTTATTTTAAGAAAAGCGCTGTAAAACTACTCTAAGAGAAGTGTTGAACGTTGTATACTACATCGCTTTTTTATTTTAAATAGGTTAAAAAAAGCTGCAAAAGGTTATTTTAGGCGTAATGTATGGTGCAGTGATAAACCAAAAATCAAACATGAGTAATCAAAATTCCTGATTGAGAATATAAATTTGAAATTAATATATAATTTAAAAATTTACTTTTAAATTAAAAATTTAAGTGTTACAAATTTTAATTAAAAAATAATAAATAAAATATAATTTAATTTTTAATATTAGTCAACTAATTGTGTATATTTTATTTTATCATATAAAAGACGATTAATATCATTATAATTAACTCAGACAAATATGATATCTAGTTTTAAACTGTATACATAACTCCAACCTAATGATAAAACTTAAGGATATATATATATATATATATATATAATAAATTTTATTTTATATTATTTTAATATATGATATCTCGTTTTATTTTATATTATTTTAATATAATTCATTCTACATATATATAATAAATTTTTTTCTTCTAATTTAACATGTATCATGAAAAATTATTCTCCTTGTTTTATACAACAAAAATCTAACGTTTTTTTGTTTGTTAAATTCAACAGTTATTGATTAAATCTCATACCATTGAGTAAACCCTAAAAAATACCTTAGGTTCCAAGCAGCAACCAAAACTACGCAGTTTCTTCTCATTAGGAGAAAACAATCACTATGGAGGAAACCCTAACATCACCTCCGATTCCCATTCTCTCCTTCGATCTCATTGAAGAAATTCTCTATAGGTTACCAGTGAAATCTCTAATTCAATTTCAATGCGTATGCAAATCATGGAAATCTCTAATCTTTGACGATCCCAAATTTGCAAAGAAGCATCTTCATATGTCAATCACCTGCCCTCGTCAAAGCCGCCACCACTTCAATTACTCACTTTACAGTTCTTTTTGGGATTCACCAATTTCATCTGTTTTCGAAGCAGCCACCGGTGATAACCTCGCGCAAACGAAGCTTTGTCACCCTCCCATTCTGAATTTTCAACCTTGTAGAGTTGTTGGTTCTTGTCACGGCATTATCTGTTTTGCAATTCTTGATCATTTTGTTTTTTGGAACCCTTCCGTTGGAAAATTCAATATATCGCAGCCATCTTTAGATAATTATTATAACAGAACAGTGTATGGATTTGGTTATGATCATTTAAGTGATAGTTACAAGGTGGTTGTTGTTTATTGCTCTGATAGTGATAGTATTGATGAGGATGATGGTTATGATGATGATGGTTTTATTAAAACTCGAGTGAAGGTTCATACTTTAGGTATTGAGTGTTGGAGAAAGATTCATGAGTTTCCTTATGGTTTGTTACCATATCGTGAATCGGGGAAATTCGTTGGTGGTGCGATTAATTTGTTGGCATGTAAGTATGATAGAGAATTTAATATTCCGGTTTCCATTGTTTCACTTGATTTAGCAACCGAGTCTTATCAAGAGATTTTGCAGCCTGATTATGGTAAGGTGGATAGAGTTAATTTGACTTTAGGTGTGTTGAAGGATTGTTTGTGTATCTTTGCTGATGGTGAGTCGTTTAATGATGTTTGGATTATGAAGGAATATGGAAAGAAAGAGTCTTGGAATAAATTATTCACACTTCCTTTTGTTGGAGGTCTTGGTTTTTATTCAGATATTGATGTAGCATATATGTATGAAGATGGACAGGTGTTGCTGGCATCTACAGCGTGGAAACCGAAGTTGGTTGTTTATGATTATAGAAGTGATACTATTAAACATCCTGAGATTAAAGACATTACTTGGTGGAGGGTTCCAAATGTCTATGTTGAGAGTTTGATATCACCTTGCGGAATGCAGACATTGGCTGTCACTTGAGTATAGGATTTAGCAGCAATTTATATTTTAAATTTCCATTTATGTTATTTATTTTATGCTTGTTTTAGTTACTAGTGACCTCATAGGTTAGTTTTCATTAATGGTTGATGGATTCCACAACCTGAGAAATTGCTAACTTTGTTTTTCATTATTTGTTAGTTGGAGTTGTTGGTTCTCTCACTCTGCAATTGGTTTTATCATTCTGCATTTTGTTTTATATAGTTCACAATAATGCATTGCAATACAGAGTTTGTGGTTTAATGCTATGTTGCTACTCCATTGCCATATCCATTATCAATACAGAACCTCTATTGCTTCACCCGCTGCATAACAGACACAAATCAAGCACCACTTGAAATTAGCACCAACAATCTTTGACTGCACATTTAAATTTTGGTGACCATATATAATACCACATGCCTACATTCAGCAGCACTGCTACTGCATAATTTTCAAACCAAATTAATACATTACTGCATAAATTGGCAAACCAACTACACTGTTTTATGCTCTAGAAGTTGCAGCAACCTTACTGTTCAGTATGCGCCACCCTGCTCCTCTTTGACTTGCGCGTCATTTATTAGCTAACTGAAGCAACTCCATACATTACTCCTGCATATTTTTCACTTTCACATCCCCTGCACCCAACTTTGTCCTCAGCGCTACAGCTAACTGAAACTGCTATAATCGAAACCATGATTTCAAGACATGAAAAAATCTGCATCTTAGTGATAAAGTGTTGCTACTGCTACTACTACCATTTAAAAGTTTTTATATGGGAGCATTGTCTCATCTAGAAATTAGAACCAATTTATAGAAGCATTGTCTCATAGAAATGGATTTAAATCTTTGACAAAGAAGAAAATGTTTTTAATTGAACACAACTCTTTCTCAAAAGTGATAGTTTGCATGTACACTTTCTTCTAGTCTTTCATTCATACTAATAGATCTTCCCTGCAACAAGGTTACATAATATAGGAGGAAGTAAACACAATATACGTATGCATGTTAGGTTGGTATTTGATCATTCAATTTGCTGTTGTGGTATTATAAGTGCAGACATATTATGCTTGTAATATTTTGTTTTGATTCATATTTGAGGCTCATATTGTGTTTGTGCTGGGCAAAGGATGGAGAAGAAATTGTAATGAGAAGTTATGATTCTTATGTAAGATTGGGTGCAATACATAAAGCACATATAAATGCTCTTATATAGGATAAAGCTTGGGTGGACCACGTGCTAATTGTAATGTGCACTTGTTGTGCTGTGATATTTAATGAATTTGCTTTTTTTGTTTTTTAGAAAAAAGGTAAAGGTCCTAATCGAGTGAAGTAATGTCACTTTAGTCTTTAAAAGTATTGAAATTGTAAAATATTGTCAAATATTTCTTTTGTTAATAATTTGACCAAATAGACTAACTAAAAACTCTTGACCAAATATTTCTTTTGTTAATAATGGCCAAAATGATTAACAAAAGACACAATTAGGTATTTTTTTTTTTTAAGTTTGATACGTTCAAGAACTATTGTAACAACTCTTCACACATTCAGAGATTAAAGTAGATTGTTTAGTGACGAACAACTAGTTTAGCTTCGGCTCCTTGAACTAGAATAATACAATGAAACATATAAATGAAGCTTTAAATTTAGACTTTGATGATTGTATTTTCCTACAGTTACTTGGGCAACATAAGAGTGTTCAAGATGTACAAAGTGATATACATATTTTTGGTTTCCAAAATAAAACACACAACATCACAATTAGTTCTTGACATGCTTTCACTTCAAAACAGAAGTTGCTACCTCAAGAAGCAACCACTGTTATCAGCACCAAATGTTTTGCAAAAACGACCATAAAAAGTATCGTGATATAATATGTATCTACTTTGTGTTCCTTTGAGTATCCAAGATTTGTTTCTGTAGGATCCTATGAATTATTGGAGGATCATGTTCATGTTGATAAACAAGATCCTTAAGATATTTCTTTCTGTATATACAAAAACACACAACTAGTCAAAAAGTGAAATAGGGATTCATGATTGCCATCAAATTCAATTGATCCTAGAAACTTGTGATCATGTTTTTATTGTTTTGCTGATTCATGGTGAATGTTCATTAAGTAAGAATGATCGAAAAGTTTTAACACGTCACTTGTATCAAACCATTTGAGTTAGAATGATCCCCAAGTGGAAGAAATGATAAATGAGTTCCCCCAAAATCATTTTCAAAGTTTTTAATAGCACTTAAAAAAATATTATGTTAATTGTCCATGCAAATGAAATATATCGTATCATACAATGATAAAATAAATCCAGTAATTTAGCATTGCCATTTGTGCATGCCATGAAACTACATATTTTTATCTTGAAGAGTTTGACTTGGTTCCATGCTGCCTCTATTTCAACTACTTCATCAATTGTTTTATACTTTTTTTTTTAGATGGTCAATGTTGTTAGTTAGTTATTACTTTTTATTAATGTTGGGTGGGCTCACTCCCCAAGTAGAACCCACCAATTTTATTAATAGTATTATTATTATTATTATTAAAATAAAAAGAAAAAGAAAAAAAAAGTTTTAGTGGATTTGGTCCACTTGAAGGTAATAAAAGGGATTTAGAAATCCCTAAGAACCAATACAGAAATACAAACAAACAACGGAAGAAGAACGGTTGCCAGAGAAGAAAAACAAGGGTTTGGTTCCAGTGGTGGTAACATGTGTGTAGCAAATTTGCTCCGTTTGATCTACAAATTTAGTATGTTATTCCTACCACTGAGTTTGTTACTTTAATATATAATTTGAGTAGTTTTATCTTCTCTGAGAGTTATTAGGCATACCCACTTTAGTGGAAAGTTGTTATAGGGTTGTTATTGTTGATTGATATTCCCTATTGTTATTAGGAAGACTCTTGGTGTATCCATTAATTATTATAGTGGAAGTTTTTACTGGACTAGGTCCCGTGGTTTTTATTCTCTCAATTTGAGGGACGTTTTCCACGTTAAAATTGTGTTTGTCTCATATTTAATTTTCCTTTCCGCCAATTATTATTGCTCTTGGAATTGTATTTTCTGTTTGGCCATTTATCTGCACAGGTGGGGGAAAAAATATTCCGCATTATTGAGATAGTTATCACTAATTATCCCTGATTTTTCCCAACAATTAAAAAATGAGTTAAACCGATAAGCTCCTTGTCACACTAATCATCTAAGGGATGAAACAACTACACTATTTTTATTGTTCATTTTTCAAGAATTCTTTCAACTTAATCACATACAACGGATTGAGATTGTCTACGTTTCAATCATATGTCTTTGGTAACTTTGTTGCTATCTCTCTCATAACCAATCATTATCATGGAAGACATGTTATACAGTAAAGATTTGTATGATCCTATTGAGGGTGTCACTGCTAAACCCGCAGATAAATCTGACGCTGACTGGAAGAAGATGAATAGAAAGGCAGTGGCGTTAATTAGGCTGTGGTTGGATATGAGTGTATATCCACATGTTGAAACTGAAATAGATGCTATCAAGATGTGGGAAAAATTAAAAGAGTTGTATGAACGAAATAATGTGCAAAATAAAGCATTCTTGATTCGGAAGCTGGTGAATATGAAATATAAAGATGGGAATTCAATGGCAGAGCACATGAGTATTTTTCAGAATACAGTGAATCAATTGACAACCACAGAAATTAAATTAGATGATGAGTTGCAAGCGCTGTTATTGTTGAGTTCCTTGCTTGATAATTGGGAAATCCTTGTTGTGACGTTGACCAATTCAACTCCAAGTGGAAAGTTGAAAATGTCAACAGTTAAAGAGAGCATGTTAAATGAAGAAGCTCAAAGAAAGGAACGTGGTTTGGTTGGTTCTTCCTCAAAGTCAGAAGTGTGACACCCTAAATCCCAAAATAATTTATATAATAATTTATATCATATTCCTATAAAATTTGCAGCGGATAAATAGAATTATATTTTCAAGAAAATAAAATCGTTTGTAACTAATTTAGGATATCACGTTTCTCAAAGTACACATGCACCAATTCAAATTTTATTACTCAAATAAAACAATTTAATCTCAATAAACTTGATTTAAGTATAATTACTTGATTTAATTCTAAAAACTTACTAGTACTTCTAAGGTTTTCATACAAAAATTTGATTCAAATTAAATAAGTAAAATACAAATTAAAACCCTTATTCCCGGTATCACCTATCAGAGCGGGGTTCCTCCCAAACTTGAACTTCAAGACTCATTAACCTGTAATAACTGCGATTTCGCAAACGCAGGGCTCAGCCAGTCAAACACAAACAACGAAGAAGGTGAGTTTTGAAATCATGTTAATAATATAATATGAGTAAGAACAACACGCAAACAATCATAGTAGAACCGTATCATAATCACTTTACGATATATCAAAATATTTAATTAAATAGTATCATACTATAACATCAAAGTCACTTAAGTAAAATAATTATCTCATTATAATATACATCAAATCATGTAATTATTATTACCTTCGAAACACATCAATCACAACAAAACAATCACAAGGAAATGCAATGCTATGCATGAGCTTAGACTCTACTTCACAATGTGGTACCATTCTAACTCTGAAGTACTTGGTTAGGAGGTCATGATACTATGCCACCATCCCGGTGGACGGACAATTCAAATTGGCCATGTCCTCATAGATCCCCTCAACTCAACCCGAGACACATATACGTGACAGTCGAGATAAACGTGTGTTGCATGGTAGCTCCCGACATTTGGAGTGCGACCTCCAAGTCACCTAGGAATTCCCCACCCGAATACCTCCAAGGTCTAACAATCTTGCCTTGAGGTTCGACAGCAGACCACCACGATCAGGCTCATTCAATTGTACTTCCCCATAATCACTAGGCTTGTCAGACCCTACCTATATGATGACAAAATAATCTCCACTTCACAAATTCACAATATTTATTTTCTCCCCTCGTTGGTTTATGATACTCCATTAAAACCGTCATCTCAAACACAAATTGAAATCGCTATTATTTCATCAGCTATGGAGTTAATTCATTATTCTCATCACAGTTTAGAACATCACTATCATTAATCATACATCATCATCATCACATAAACTCCTCACAAATTTATCGCATCACTATCATCAATCAAACATCATCACATAAACTTATCACAATTTATAACATCACAATTATTAATCACACATCATCATCATCACATAAAATTATCACAACACACCATTTGTTATCACACCACATAAAGTCATCTAATCATATATATATATATATATATATATTTAATTCGACACTCAATATCACAATAATATCAATTTCATACATTCAAAGAAATTAAATCAATCAACACCCTACAAATATTTCTATTCTATATTTTAATCTCACAATTTCCATATTTATAAATTAATTAATTTATCCCTCAAAGGGCTATTGCCATATGTAGCGAGCCCCAGATGAATTGTTGGGAAATACGGTTTTCCCATTCATCTCACAATATATTATACTCATGAATTCAAACGCTCTCTCATCCCTTACCTTGATTGAAGATTTTTCCCAACAATGACGATCTACTTATTTAATGTGTCGCGTCTTCACCAACCACCGTCTCTAATAGTTCACAAAAGAAATAAAATAACACAATAACCAAATACAAATTAATCATTTAGTATGATAGTTAAATAAATTATTTACTGTTTGCAACACCATTTCAAAATATATATATATATATATATATATATATATATATTTAATACTATGTATGCTTATAGTTATATCTATACAAACAATATCTTAAAAAAAACATAATTATGCATTGCTAATGACATACGGTTTGTATAGTTTAATTTTATTTCACAGAAATGTAGTAATATATCATATGCGTTTAAAATTAAATAACAAGGCTATTAGATGTACTTATTAGATTCTTTATTGTTAATATATAGTATACGCTATCTTCATATTAAAATAGAAAAATTATAAGATTATGTTTTTCTTTTATCTGATATAACATATATTTGCACTATTTGTATAAAGGAGAATTGAAACGCATGGCACTTAGAACCTAACAAAATTATCTTATATAAGATTTTAATATTAATAGATTTAGATATTCTGTTAAGTTGACCAAATTAATTTCATTATAATGTTACAATTCTACTACTCATAAGGATATAGGGAACAATTAGGCTATTTTAGAGACAATTTACAATTTCGTTCAAAACACCTTGTTCTTCAGATAAAAAGTTCATCCTATAAATAGTTAATATTCAAACAAAAAATATCATTAATATTAATTATGATTGTAAAAAAAAAAAAATCAACTAAAACAGAAAAGACGATAAATTATATGATTGAAAATCCAAAACCTAAATAACAATGGCACAAATAGCGGTTGTTCGCAAATAATTTAAAAATGAGAAGAGACTAACCAGAGAAGATGAAAAATCCTGTAAAAAGAAAATATATGCTTGATTATTTAATCCGATAGTAGTAGTCGACAAAATCACAACCGAGAGACAACGATCGGTGTACGGAGCTATGGTTATGATTGGCTTGTTGGAGAAATTGGAAAGGAAGGTGTACAGAGCTATGATTATAATTGACTTGATGGAGAAATTGGAAAGGAATGTTTGGTGCGGCAGGAGTAATCACGAAAGGAAGGTTTTGTGCGGCACATATATTTTCCAATTAGAATAGCTAGAGTAATAGTGCTTCGGAGTCTCATAAAAGGTACCGCCAAAGAGAGGTGTTTTTAGTTTCTTTTTACTTATTTGTTTATTATTACTTTATTTATTTGATTAGAAGGAAGAATAAACAAAATTATTTTTATTACTAATAGTTTAGATAAATTTCAAGGTAACACGAAAAATTATCAAATCTCAAACACATATATAATAATAATAATAATAATAATAATAATAATAATAAATTAGATATTACAACATCAACACTTTATATTAGTTACTAAATCATAATAAATATATATAAAATCACAATATCATAATAATTATATAAAAATAAAGAAAATCGAACAAAATATCACTATTATTTCAAAATCATTATTTATAAAATAAATAAGTAAAAATAGAAAATAGTTATAAGTAATTGAAATATAACTATGTGCACACTTAACATTAATCAGTTGAGTTGTAAAATATCAAATTAATTGCGTACACGCATATACGTGTAAAATCGTCAAAAAAAATATTATTCTTTAAAATATTACACTAAAATATTGTTTTGAAAAATGTATAAAATAAAATATTTGTTATTATATTACTCATTTAGTCCAATATGTATAAAACTAGCACATCATCTAAAGCACCCATATAACGAAAGCTAATCACGAAATTTATCAACAGGTATTATAAAATATTTTTAACACCAAGTTATTTATTTAAAATAATATTTTATTAATAAAATAGTTTATTATAAAATTTGGGGTGTTACAAGAATCACTAGTTACAGAGTCACGGGGAAGAAGTCAATCTAGAAACTTCCATAGACGCGACAACTCTGAAAGTCGTAGCAAGTCAAGAATCAAATCAAGGAATAGAAAAGAAGTGATATGCTATCATTGTGGCAAAGCAAGTCACATAAAAAGAAATTGCATGTTCCTTAAGAGAGATTAATCAAGGGAAATAGATGAAGACAAAGAGAAGAAAAATGATAAAGATACAACAGCAGTTGCATCTATTAATAATGTCTACATTGTTTGTGATATTAATTCCATAAACCTTGCATGTCAGGATTCAACTTGGATTATTGATTCGGGTGCCTCATATCATGTTACTCCTAGGCGTGATTTCTTTTCATCTTACAGTGCTGGTGATTTTGGCATGGTAAAAATGGGAGATGAAGGAGTATGTAAAATTATCGGTATGGGAGATGTTTGGGTTGAAACTGGGATTGGTTGCAAGCTTAAATTGAAGAATGTTATACATGTTCCTGATATTCGTCTTAATTTGATTTCGGTGAAAGCCTTGGATATTGATGGTTATCACACTTTCTTTGGTGGTGGTGGTATATGTAAAATTACTAAAGGGTCCCTAGTGGTTGCAAAGGAGCAAAGTTCCACTTCTCTCTATAGGATGCCTACGAAGCTATGCAAGGAAGAAGTGAATACAATTGAAGATGCATCTTCTGATTTATGGCATATGCGGCTTGGTCACTTGAGTGAGAAAGGACTCAACATACTTGCGAAGAAAAATTTTCTTCCTGTGAAAGGTACGTCTCTAAAAACTTGCACTCATTGTTTTGCTGGAAAACAACATAGAGTATCTTTTCATAATACTGGTCCTCATAGGAGACATAATGTTTTTGATTTAGTTTATACTGATGTTTGTATGATGGATAGTAAATCTCTTGGTGGTGCATCATATTTTGTTACTTTTATTGACGACCACTCTAGAAAAGTGTGGGCTTTTCCTTTGAAATCTAAAGACCAGGTATTTGGAGTCTTCAAGAACTTTCATGTAAGTGTTGAAAGAGAAAAGGGAAGAAAATTAAAATGTGTTCGATCTGATAATGGTGGTGAATACAGAGGTTCGTTTGAAGAGTATTGTAGAGAACATGGAATCAGGTTTGAGAAAACAGTTCCAAAGACACCTCAACATAATGGTGTTGCAGAGAGAATGAATCGTACGATTAATGATAGAATCAGATGTATGCTCTCTCATGCAAAATTATCGAAATCCTTTTGGGGTGAAGAAATGAAAACTGCAGTGGATTTGATCAATCTTTCTCCTTCTATTCCACTTGATGGTGATGTTCCAAATAGAGTGTGGACAGGGAAAGATGTCTCTTACCGTCATTTGAGAGTTTTTGGCTGTAGATGTTTTGTTCACGTTCCAAGAGACGAGAGGTCTAAGCTTGATAGTAAATCCAAACAGTGTATATTCGTCGGTTATGGTGATGAAGAATTTGGTTATAGATTATGGGATCCGGTTGACAAGAAAATTATTAGAATTCGAGATGTGATATTTCTTGAAGACCAGACTGTTGAAGATTTTGATAAAGCTGAAAAACAAAAACCAAATCTCAGAAGTTACATTGATGTTGTGCCTAAGCCTCCTACGGAAAATCTTGTTGATGGGGGAGATATACAGGTAGATGATGAGAATGTAACTAATGATCATGTGCCTCACCATGACGAACAGGTTCCAATTGAGCCACCAGTCGAGTTTGATTTGAGAAGATCTACTAGAGAACATCAACCTTCTTAAAGATATCCTCCACACGAGTATGTGATGATCACTGATAGTGGAGAGCTAGAGTACTATCAAGAAGCTATTACAAATGTTGATAAAGAAAATTGGTTGAAGGCCATGCAAGAAGAGATGAATTCCTTGCATGAGAATCACACATTTGATTTGGTAAAATTGCCTAATGGTAGAAAAGCACTCAAGAACAAATGGGTATACAAGATAAAGATAGAAGAGAATAATTCTCAACCAAGGTACAAAGCAAGATTGGTTGTGAAAGGTTTTAATCAGAGAAAAAGGTATTGACTTTGATGAAATTTTTTCACCTGTGGTGAAGATGTCCTCTATCCGAGTTGTGCTTGGGTTAGCAGCTAGTTTGAACCTAGAAGTTGAACAACTTGATGTGAAAACTGCATTCCTTCATGGTGATTTGGAGGAAGAGATCTATATGGAGCAACCAGAGGGTTTCGAAGTCAAAGGTAAAGAGCAACTTGTGTGTAAATTGAAGAAAAGCTTGTTTGGGCTCAAGCAAGCACCTCGACAATGGTACAAGAAATTTGATTCTTTCATGGAGAAACATGGGTATGGTAAAACTACTTCTGACCATTGTGTGTTTATCAAGAAATTCTCTGATGGTGATTATATTATTCTCTTGTTATATGTGGATGACATGTTGATTGTTGGTCATGATACTAAGAAGATTCAGTCTTTAAAGAAAGATTTGAACAAGTCCTTTGCAATGAAAGACTTGGGTCCTGCAAAGCAAATTCTGGGCATGAGAATTACTCGTGACAGGAAGAATAATAAATTATGGTTGTCTCAACACAACTATATTGAGAAGGTGTTAGAGAGGTTTAACATGAGCAATTGCAAACCTGTTAGTACTCCACTTGCTACTCATTTTAAATTGAATTCTGATAAATGTCGTACAAGTGAGAAAGACAAAGAAGAGATGAAGAAGGTTCCTTATGCATCCGCAGTTGGTAGTTTGATGTATGATATGGTATGCACAAGGCCAGATATTGCTCATGCAGTTGGAGTTGTTAGTCGATTTCTCTCTAATCCTGGTAAGATCATTGGCAAGCAGTGAAGTGGATTCTTAGATACCTCAAAGGCACTTCCAAAGTGTGTTTATGCTATGGAGGTGGTGAACCTATGTTGGATGGCTACACAGATGCAGATATGGCAGGTGATCTTGATTCTAGAAAATCTACTTCTGGTTATATGATGACATTTGTAGGGGGAGCTGTGTCTTGGAAATCAAGACTACAAAAGTGTGTTGCTTTATCTACTACTAAAGCTGAGTACGTTGCAGCAGCTGAAGCTTCCAAAGAACTCTTGTGGATGAAGAAATTCATATATGAGTTAGGCCTCAAGCAAGACAAGTTTGTGTTATTTTGTGACAGTCAAAGTGCGATTCATCTCAGCAAGAATCCGACTTTTCATGCAAAGTCAAAGCATATTGAAGTGCGGTATCATTGGATACAAGATGCACTAGAAATAAAGTCATTTTTAATTGAGAAGATTCATACTGATGAGAATGGTTCAGATATGATGACAAAGACCTTGTCTGTGTCAAAGATGATATGTTGCAGAAAGAAAGCTGGCATGGTTGAGCAGTACCTTCCCACTTGAGTCGTGAGGGGGAGATTTGTTGGGTGGGCTCACTCCCCAAGTGGAACCCACCAATTTTATTAATAGTATTATTATTATTATTATTGAAATAAAATGAAAAAGAAAAAAAAAGTTTTAGTGGGTTTGGTCCACTTGAAGCTAATAAAAGGGATTTGGAAATCCCTAAGAACCAATACAGAAATACAAACAGACAACGGAAGAAGAACGGTTGCCAGAGAAGAAAAACAAGGGTTTGGTTCCAGTGGTGGTAACAGGTGTGTAGCAAATTTGCTCCGTTTGATCTACAAATTTAGTATGTTATTCCTACCACTGAGTTTGTTACTTTAATATATAATTTGAGTAGTTTTATCTTCTCTGAGAGTTATTTGGCATACCCACTTTAGTGGAAGGTTGTTATAGGGTTGTTATTGTTGATTGATATTCCCTATTGTTATTAGGAAGACTCTTGGTGTATCCATTAATTATTATAGTGGAAGTTTTTACTGGACTAGGTCCCGTGGTTTTTATTCTCTCAATTTGAGGGAAGTTTTCCACGTTAAAATTGTGTTTGTCTCATATTTAATTTTCCTTTCCGCCAATTATTATTGCTCTTGGAATTGTATTTTCTGTTTGGCCATTTATCTGCACAGGTGGGGGAAAAAATATTCCGCATTATTGAGATAGTTATCACTAATTATCCCTGATTTTTCCCAACAATTAAAAAATGAGTTAAACAGATAAGCTCCTTGTCACACTAATCATCTAAGGGACGAAACAACTACACTATTTTTATTGTTCATTTTTCAAGAATTCTTTCAACTTAATCACATACAACGGATTGAGATTGTCTACGTTTCAACCATATGTCTTTGGTAACTTTGTTGCTATCTCTCTCATAACCAATCATTATCTCTCATCTAAATAATTTTTATTTATTTATTTTAATTACTAATTTATCCCCTAAATACATTAAAGTTACCAAAGTTATCGACCATCAAAGTTAGAGAATCCATTTCCACATACAACATATCACCCTAAGTCAATCGCATAGTCACCAATTAACTTAAATACTTTACTTTGCCTGTTGATCAAACGTTCTGAGATAAAAAATTTGAAACAGTTTGTACTAGGCACAAACCAAGCAAAGTTAAAGAAAGAAATTATTATCAATGTCTTTTTCACACAAACAACATCATATAGTTTAAAAGCTTTTCAGCCATGTATATATAGCCTCATTTATCCATGCTTTTAGGTAATTCCATATCTTCTGTGGTACAACTATACGAGTTCTTTTATTGCATGATGTTAGGCTATGGTGAGAGCAGTGGCTGATCAACATACATTTTTAAACAGAGTAGAATCTTTAGAAGAATGTCATGCTACCTATATACTATGAGATGCATAAATTATTAATGTGCTACTCTATTTTTTAGAATTATGAAAATCCATAGTTCAAATTTATTTTTATTTATAACTAATTTTTCCTAGAAAAGAATCACTACAAAATAAACTAGGTAAACTTAAACAGTGAAAAAATCTGCATGCGAAAATCAAGTTTATCACGATAAGCCTACTTTTTACTTAAACATTCAAACACAATACTTTTAATATATGCACATCCAAAACTTATCTTAAAAGTTATAAATTTCATGAAAACATGTAAGCAAGTTCTAAACTTTTCATTGTGGCAAATTCTAACTAGTTTCACACTACACATCAAATATCATGAAAGGTTAAATGAGCTTTAGAGGCCACACATTACCAAGCATGGTTGATCCACTCAATCCGGTAAAAGCAATCAATATTTCTTCTGCATACAAAATGTGCTATCAGAGACTACCCAAGATTCAACGATAAAAACACCAACAACAAAAGATATAGAGTAAGAGAATGTAAGGAAAAATATTATAATAGCCAAAAGGGGCACTTAAAGCAGCCTTAGTTTCTAAAATTTGTGCCTCATCTTGAATGATACTCTCCAAAACAGCTTCAGATGAGGTCAATTGATGGTTAAAATCTTCAATTTGTTGAGCTAAAATGTGAATCTTCAAATGCATCACTTCAACATCCTTGGTAACCTGTTTCTTGGAATCCAATAACTTTTGGAACGCATCTTAAGAAAATTGCAAATCAGGAAACAAAGCGCGGTTTTCGACACCATCCAACCAATCCTTATCAAAAGCACATCTACGCACATCTTGTAATAACTCAACAAATTCATCTTGGCTTGAACCTAACACATCCAACACACTATTGGTTCGGAGGAATTTCAATAGCTCAGCTAGGCAGTTGTATGCATAACCCTTGTATCAGTTACTAAGTGAAGTGTCCCTTGAAACAATTGAACGATGCTTAACAAGAAAGTTAGTCAACAAAGACAAGTTCTTGTAATCCAAATGCTTCTTGGAGATCCGTTCCTCAAGCTCCCATGTGACAAGAGAAGGAGAACTTAAATCTTTCACTATATGAGAAAGGTTCCCTAATAGAGAAGAAAAAACTAGTTAAGACTCTCCAAAGAACTAAAACAAAATGATTAAAAATAAAACTAAGGGAGTAAATACCTTTAGAAGGCATGGAAGGAGTCTGAAATGCAAGAGGCAAAGGAATGCTATTGCTCGGAGGGGGCTTAGAATTTGAAACTCTAAATTCATCATCTTTAGGAAACTGTATCTCTAAATCAAGAACATTTTCAACAAATTCATGCTCTGCTTCTGGTGTTTGTTTCATTTATATATGAAGCTTCTATGAAGTAAGTATATAGGTAACTCTATATGCTCTCGCATTTTAAAAATACTTATTCATGAACGTTTCTACTTTAGTTGCTTCAATTATTTATATTCTTCGGCCAACTAGTTTAATTTATAAAATATTAAATGGATGGTAAAGATAAACCAAATGACTATATAACATCTTTGACATCGTCATAATATTTTTTGAAAAAATTATATCTAAAGAGACATGTATATGAGAAAAAGTTAGAAAAAATTTCTCAAATATTTTTTGACAAGTGTATCTAGAATGTCAGACGTTAATCAAGTAAGGTCATCCTTTTAAAGAACTCAAAAGTTATCATTACATCCACACATATATAGTGAGATATATCTACCTAGTGAGAACGTATATTTTATTTCTACTAGAATATAACTCATAATATAACTCATGCGTTGCGCGGAAGTAAGTTGTAAAATTTGTTTTTAATATAATTTTTTTTTAAAGTTTTAAGGTTTTTTGGGTATTTGTTTGAAAAGGATGATATGGTGATTTTCATTATTTACTCACCTTGTGACATAGCTGGTAAAAGAAAGCATGTGGAATGAATTACGCAGACTAAAGGAAATAGTAAAACTGGTGAATGGAGTTTTGCCAATTATTTTAATGCAATCATAAGCTCTAAAGAAAGAAAGTGATGTAGTAGCAATAGAAGACAATCCAAAATTAGAGAATTTAAGCAATATGTGGGGACGTTGGTGGTGGCTGATGCAACGAATACATAGCAAAAACATACAGTGAAATACATTGAAGACTTTAACACGGAATAATCAAATAATTAAATATTAAAATACATGTTTTAGCATAGGAATCGAAGATAAGCATTATCTTCATTAGCATATTTTTCTTCCTCGTCTTTCCAGGTGAGAGTAGCAAAATAGAGAAGGAAGAAATAAAAGTGAGATCTTGCATGAAAACACTGGGATTAACTACTCCGGTAGAGCGGGATCTCGCCAGAGTCTTGTTTCACAATGTCCGGACCTTGTTGTCGCGGTTGGGCACCACATCGGAATAGAGGGATCTAGTTAGAAAACATTGGGATTAAGGATTCGACAGTATTATTTAAATTATAGAATAAAAATTAAATCTGCCTTTGAACCATCAGATTAAGATCAAACAGTCACGAGCGTCGCTTTTTAAAAGACTTTCAGGTCAGACCAGACTTTTAAAAATGTCAGGTCAGACAAAAAAAAACCTATAATAGGTCGTAGGCGAGACTTAGGCCTAAAAAATAAAATTCAGACCTTTCAAAGTTTTGTCTGGTCTGGCCTATTCCCACCTCTAGTTGTGATTTAGCTACATTTAATGCTTATTTAAAATAATTTAAAATGTATTTTTTAGCCACGCTTTAACGGCGGCTAACTTAATTTTTTTAATAAAAACATATTAATTTACACTAGCTAACACACCATATGTGTCAATCAAAGTCATTGTTCAGATGTAAATCAAGCAACCGATCAAAACACCAAAACAAAAAAGTGATAGAAATAATATGATCAAAACAACAAAATCCAATAACATTAATAGCTCACATTGGACACAGTTCAACAGGGAACCAAATAGAATACAAATCAAATTTCAAGATAACAAATATACAACAAACAAACTTAGGAAATGTAGTATATGCAAGCACTATGGTAGTTTAAATTTCTCTTTTAATATTGTTCTAAAATATAATTGTTAATTCATCAAGATCAACAACATACATAACATAGTATACTACACATAGTTGTGCTCACTAATTTCTATTATCATATGCAATAGACAAAAGCATATGTCAAATCTCAAGCATCTGTTTTTTCTAAAAGTGAAAAATCAAAACCTAAAGTCTAAATGATTGGAATAAGCAAAATATATAAAATGATTAGTTTAATTTTAAGAATACAAAAATCTTATTTTATGCAATTATGTATAGTTGATGTTAATTGTAAAGTCCATTCAATGACAAGAGAAGGAATAAGTAGTCCTTCAACATGATACAACTGTAGAAGTCAAACAACATACCAACAAAATACTATCATAGATCACTCTTATCTTTTTACAATTAAATCTTGACATTATAAAAATAGAATTTGAAAATAAAAAACAAATGAGAAACAAAATACATAAAATGCCTGTAGCCTTCGGATTATGATGATAAATTAGAATTTCAAAAAAAATAAGAGAATGAAGGAAATTACAAGAATTAAGATTGATGGAAAGAGGTTGTAGTAGTAGAGCACTTTAATCAAACTTTGGATTGTGTCATGTATACATGGTTTGATGGATCCCCTTTGAAACAATGTGCTACTTATTTAAAACTACAGGGAATCGAATTTTCTCTATGCAAGACCATATATAAATTGTAAATTGATGGTATTCATTTTGCAACTAATAGTTGCCTAATGACACAAACAAATATAGTTGTGGCTGAAATGTTTAATTCACTTCTACTATTAGAGTTTGTTTGACGAACATAATATGATAGAGACATAATAGAATAAAGAACAAACAATATAGGATTTGAATACGATAAGAAGTTCTCATATTAAGTGTTTGATGTGCACAAGATAACAAACTTAATAAGGTTAGTTTATCATATCTAATGTTTGATAAAATGATAAATTTGTCTTTATAATTTATAATCTTTTTAATTTTTTTTTTCTTTCAAAACAACATTTATATATTTTATTTTACAATAAACAAAAAAATGCTAAAAAAATGTATATAATTTATGAAATAATTTTATATATTTGAAAAAATTGTTTACACTACTAAACAACATATATTATTAAAAATTTCAACACATTATATCAAATGACAAATGTGTTCTTAAGTCCTAGTTCAAAATACAAATATCGATATTGTTAGTTGAATGTTTTGTCTTGAATTCGAACATAGGACCTCGAAATTGTGTGCATTAATTATAGTGGAATTCACCGACTCATCTAAGAACTACTTAACAAATGCAAGATTATGAACATCATCGTAACCTCAAAATATGCACAAGTGATGTAACACATATAATTAATATTTTGTATGCAACAACAAACACTATTTCCATTAGTTGCATATTTTCTTCAACTCATTCATTATATTTCTTAAATCATCAAACGCATATTCACCAATACCTAAAAGATTTTCGTGAATTCACCGAGTATATTTCGCATGTGATGATTTTTTTGGTCGTCTAAAGTTTATATAATAAATTTATAATAATATGAAATTTTAAGTTACACCATTAATTTGTTCAGAGAGTTTTCGTAAAATCGACTATCTCACGTGCCTTATATATTTTTAGAAAATAAAGTCAGGAAGGGGATTAATAATTTCAAGAATTAATTAGGAATAAAAAAAATCATAAACTACATGCTAGTAGCATGGTTTTAAATTGTGCCCAACATTAATGTCTTAGGGACCTTGCGACCACAATGTGACCGCAACTATAGTTGTCTCAATCACATTTGAAATTTTATAATACTTGACTTGATAGTTGTTGTAAATTTTATAATATTTCAAAAGTATTTAGTTAATTAATTAATTATATCTAATTAATAGAAAATTAATTCAATCGTTATTCTCACTCTTACAATTGACTTGTTCATTTCATAACCGTTAGTCTATTTCCATTGAAACTCTATCATTAATGTATTATTATTAATATTCAATTACTCTTTCTTTATAGTCTCCCATGAAAAATAAGTAAACATTAGTGTGTAAAAGATATACTAATTTTTTATTATTTCTTTAAAATAAATAAATCGATTGTGTTTTTAAATTTTTGTTCAACTAATAAAAATATCAATATTGTTAGATTAAAAATTATGCATTGAGTTGACATTCAAAACCTTATACTTAAGTATGAACTTATAGTGATATTTATTATCTATAAATAAATAAATAAAAAATAAACTACCAAATAGATATATCTTTATAACTTGCTCTCAAAAAAATCTGACTTTATTAATATTTCAAAATAATCCCTATCTTTAAAAAGAATTCTCAGTTAAATCCCTGTGTCAACTTTCGTTTTCTAACAACATTAGACATGATGACGTGCTTGTTAACTGTTGCTGTATAACTAAAAATTAATTAAACTTAAAAAATTATAAAAATTATTAAAATATTCTTTAACTTTTACAATTTATTTTCAATTTAGTCTTTATATTCACTTCATTTTTACAAATTAGTCTTTATCATAATCAACATCATAAAACATCAAACCAAAAAGTGATTTTAACTATCAAAGTTGTGTAACTATCTTCCCAACTTATAACTCAAAAACAAACATCAAACATTCCTAATATTTTCTTAGTTTACTTTTAAAAATTTAATAATAAAATTTAACGACACATCAACATAAAATTCATTTTAATTATTGTCAAATAAATTAACAATTTTATCACAAAATTATTTTTTAAACACTCATACTATCGTAATATAAAATTTTAATCAAATAAAAATTGAGTTTGTATCCAATAATGAATTCTATTGATTAACACACGATCTTGTCTTTATAACGACTTCTACCAATAAAAATTAATTTTTTAAATATTTTCTCTAATTAAAATAAATTTTTATATCAATATCATAAGAAGATAAAAAACACTCGTAAAAAAATAAATTGTATGTCATGATTTGCACATATAACGAAAATACCATGAAACTACTACTTAAAATCTGACAATCATTAAAACCTAAAACTCAAACCGGTTAAGGCCATGATTCAAAAAAAATCGAATAATAGATTAAGCCCATGATTCAAAAAAAAATCGAACAATATAATTTTCATTGGGATCACTTTATGTTATGAAGCCCCAAATAAATTTTAGAAAATAAAGGGAATTCAGTTTTAACTATAATCAATGTCCGAAAGAAACAAACAAGGTAGAAACTCCAACAACAACACAACAAATAAGCTACACAATTTTCTTTGAATGAAATAAAATATTTCTCTCTTATTTTCTTTCTTCAAAGTCCTAGAACAAAAAAAAAAAAAAAACATTAAAGAAGCTAAGTCTTCAAATAGATCATAATTCTAAGAGTAGACAAAGTGATTATTTCAACGGTACTAATGTTACATGATTTTGCTTTTAAAATTAAATGATTTCTTACACAATAATAATAATAATATCAAACATCATCTTCAAAATTATTCATCATTATAAAGCCATTTACTAAAAATTAATTTTTGACAAGTAATAATTTTATTTTAAAAATTAATATTTTAATTTACAAACATAAATTTTATATCAAAAAGTATTCATTTCAAAATCAAATGTTTTATTGATTTGAGTCAGAAAAATAGTAATGATAATAAGTCAAATATAAAGATAGAGATGATTTTCTGTAATTTAAATGAAATCGAAGCAAATTTGTTACGCAACCATCAACTACTGAAACCGAACTCTTTTCTTTTTCTTCTATGTTTCATTATGTGTATAATTATTATTAAGAATTAATTTATGTTAGTTTTTATTCTTTCTGGATGATCTAACCTAATAACCAATTAGAGATTTATATGACTTCTCTTGATTTTTATTTTTAAAAAATAGTTAAACCGTGTTATTATTATAAATATTATTATACAATTTAGCAAAATATTCAGTTAAATTAAATAAATCATGTCATACTGATATATATATTTTTTCAATAATAATTAAATTTAAAATATAAAATAATAACAATAATATTATAAATTATAGGAAAAAAATAAAAAATATTTTTTGCATACTATTAATGATAGAAAAAGATGTGGGTCTCTACGTTGATTTTAAAAGTTTTTGTTTATTTTATTTTATTTATGTTTAAAACAAAAATTGTTATTTTTCCTTAAGATGCAATTGATTTTATTTTTGCTAATTTTTTTATGTCTTTTATGCAATTGAGATGCACGCCTAGTTCTTCTATATATGTATAAGTTTTTCCGTAATTTGTTGGGTGGTTCAATGTCCACATTATTCCCAAATCATGTCCTCTAAAGCCTTCGTTGTCTCATATCAATCCTTTGTTGGAGTTAAAATTTTGAAATCATATTTTTATAATTAATATAATAAAATAATTATTATTAAATAATAAAAAATATTAAAATTATATTTTCGATAGAGAAAATATTAAAATTTATAATATACAAAAATATTAAATAAAATGAATAAGTACAACACAACAATGTCTTGTTCTTGAGCCTTATCTCCTTACTGTATGAACAACAAACTATCCTTCAATTAAATCTTCATAGCTCTCAATTTAGTTTCAACTTCCTTTCTTTTGCTATTTCACATTCACAGTAACAATACAACATGGCTGCAACTATGGTTGGAGGGGCTTTTCTCTCTGCAACTGTTCAAACCTTAGTTGAGAAACTTGCCTCAACTGAATTTCGTGATTACATCAAAAACACCAAGCTCAATGACTCGTTGTTGGCAGAGTTGAAAACAACACTACTCGCTCTTCAAGTTGTGCTGGATGATGCAGAGATGAAGCAGATCACCAACACTAATGTCAAATCATGGTTAGATGAATTGAAAGATGCAATCTTTGATGCTGAGGATTTGCTCAACCAAATCAATTACGACGCCCTGCGGTGCAAGATGGAGGGCAGACAAGCTGAAAACATTACTGATCAGGTATGGAACCTCATTTTATCTCCATTTAAAAACATCTACGCAGAGTTCAATTCAGAAATGAAGAATATGTGTCAAAGGCTGCGAAGTTATGCAAACGACAAAGACATCCTTGGCTTGCAAACTGTGATCGGGAGAGTTTCTCCTAGAATGCCTTCGAGTTCAATGGTAAATGAATCTTTTATGGTTGGTAGGAAGGATGATAAAGAGAAACTAATTAGTATGTTGTTATCAGACACTCACACAAGTAGTAATAGTTTTGGTGTTGTGGCAATTTGGGGCATGGGGGGTGTTGGCAAAACAACCCTCGCCCAACTTCTTTACAATGATAAAAAAGTACAAAAACATTTTGATCTGAAAGTCTGGGTTTGTGTGTCGGAGGATTTCAATATTTTGAGAGTAACTAAATCACTGCTTGAATCTATCACTTCACAAGGCAGTGAAAGCACTAATCTTGATTTTCTTCGACGTGAATTAAATAAAAACTTGAGTGATAAAAGATTTTTGTTAGTGCTGGACGACCTTTGGAATGACAATTATAATGATTGGCATGAACTAGTAACTCCTTTGATTAATGGAAAAATTGGAAGTAGGGTCATCATAACAACACGCCAACAAAAAGTTGCTGAGGTTGCACACACATTCCCCATTCATAAAGTAGCGACCCTATCAGATGATGATTGTTGGTCTTTACTCTCAAAGCATGCATTCAGAAGTGAAGACTGTCAAGGCAACAAATGCCCAAATCTAGAAGCAATTGGCATGAAGATTGCAAAAAAGTGTGGTGGATTGCCCATAGCTGCTAAAACACTCGGAGGACTTTTGCGTTCAAAGGTAGATGCAAAAGAGTGGGCTGCAATTCTAAACAGTGACATATGGAAATTAACAAACAATAATATTTTGCCTGCTTTGCGCTTGAGTTATCAAGATCTCCCCTCTTATTTGAAAAGATGTTTTGCCTATTGCTCAATTTTTCCGAAGGATTTTCCATTTGATAGGAAGCAATTGGTTTTGTTGTGGATGGCAGAAGGCTTCCTAGAGCATTCTCTAGAAAATAAAACACCTGAAGAAGTAGGCGACGACTACGTCAATGAATTGTTGTCCAGATCCTTAATTCAAGTACAACAATCAAACGGTGATTTTGGAAGACAAAAGTTTGTTATGCACGACCTTGTTAATGATTTAGCCTCAATGGTATCTCGAAAAAGTTGTTTCAGGCTTGAATGTAGTGGTGAAATCTCTATAAATGTTCGTCATTTTTCATATAATCAAGAATTGTACGACATTTTCAAAAAGTTTGAAGTTCTCGACAATTTCAAATGCTTGCGAAGCTTCCTACCTGTTAACCTTTTCGACTTCAGTTATGATTATTACTTATCTAGAAAGGTTGTTGAAGATTTGCTACCCAAACTCACAAGGTTACGTGTGCTATCCTTAAATAATTATCGAAACATAACCACCCTACCAGAATCAATTGGCAGTATGGTGCTGTTGCAATATCTAGATCTCTCATTCATTGGAATCAAAAGGTTGCCTGATGCAATTTGTAAACTTTACAATTTGCAAACCTTGAATTTAATGAGATGCAAGAATCTCACTGAGTTGCCACTATGTTTCGGACAGTTGATTAACTTACGTCACTTAGATATTAGTGAGACAAACATAAATGAGATGCCAAAGCAAATTGTTGGACTAGAAAACCTTCAGACATTAACTGTTTTTGTAATTGGCAAGCAAGAAATTGGGTTAAGTGTCAAAGATCTTGGGAAGTTTCCTAACCTACAAGGAAAGCTTTGCATCAAGAACCTGCATAATGTCATTGACGCCGTTGACGCTAGTGATGCCAACATGAGAAGCAAAGAACATATTGAGGAGTTAGAGTTACAATGGAGCAAGCAAACTAAAGACTCGAGAATGGAGAAAGATGTGCTTGATATGTTGAAACCGTCACTAAATCTCAATAAACTGAGCATTGACCTATATGGAGGCACAAGCTTTCCGAGTTGGTTGGGAGATTCTTCTTTTTCAAAAATGGTGTCCTTGTGCATCTCTAATTGTGAATATTGCATAACAGTTCCACCACTAGGACAACTACCTTCTCTCAAGGACTTGACTATTAGTGGTCTGAAAATGGAAATAATTGGGATAGAATTCTATGGGATGACATTAGAACCTTCCATTTCTTCATTCCAACCATTCCGATCTCTCGAGAAACTGGAAATTTTTTGCATGCCGAATTGGAAGGAATGGATACACTATGAAAGTGGTGAAGTTGCTTTCCCTCGTCTTAGAACTTTGTCGTTAAGAAAATGTCCAAAACTAATGGGACATATGCCTAACCATCTTTCTTCAATAGATGAAGTTAGGATAATTTGTTGTGATAGTCTCTTGACAACACCGCATACTACTTTAGATTGGGTCTCCTCATTAAAAACAATAGATATTACAAAATATCAAAAGTTTTCTGAAAGGACCCAGTTGTTGTTACCTGTGAGTGAAAGGACCCAATGGTTGTTACTTGAGAATGATTCTCCATGTCTACTGCAGAGTTTATCCATTCGTTACTATGATACACTATTTTCATTACCTAAAATGATTATGAACAGCAATTGTCTTCAATCCTTGGAACTCATTGATATTCTGTCTCTTGCTGCTTTTCCAACAGATGGTCTACCCACTTCATTGCAATATCTTCATATTGATTATTGTGAGAATTTAGCATTCTTGCCTCTTGAAACATGGGGCAATTACACATCACTTATAGATTTGCGTTTGACGGAAAGTTGTAATTCACTTACCTCATTCGCATTGGATGGTTTCCCAACACTCCAATGCCTTGATATTAATTCCTGTACAAATTTGGAATCCATTTTTATTTCAAAAACATCTTTGACTCCACGGATGGAAACTCCAACCTCTCTGGAATATTTGTATCTCGAAAATCTTCCAAAACTATCATTTTGTGAAGGAGCTTGCCTACCTCCCAATTTAGAATCTACTGGTATTGAATCAGTGAGAATAACAACACCTATATTTGAATGGGGTCTCCAACGCCTTACTGCTCTTTCAAGATTGCATATTGGAGGTGATGATGATATTGTAAACACCTTGTTGAAGGAGAAATTGTTGCCTATTTCCCTTAGGATTCTATATATCAACAATCTCTCTGAAATGAAATCCTTTGAAGGAAATGGACTTCGACACCTTTCAACTTTAGAAACACTTGGCTTTAAAGATTGTCCAAGGCTTGAGTATTTGTCAGAAGACAAATTGCCTTCCTCTCTTAAGATACTGGAAATCTTGAATTGCCCTCTATTAGAAGCAAGGTATAAAAGTCATAGGTGGGAGCATCTGTCCATCCCAGTCTTACATATAAATGATGAAGTGATAATATGAGCCATGGGAAGAGACAGGAAAAATTGTCATCAAGTTTCAGGTATGATTTTCGTTTATGCCTATCCGCAGAATTGTTCAATTTTATTTGTGTGATTGTTTGTATAAGCTAGTAGATCTATAAAATAGTCAAGTTTATAGGAACTACTGAGATTTATATATTGTTTTTGTTAGGACAGATATATATATATATTTGTTGATATAATTATAACTAACAAATTGTGTTAATACACTTTATTATTTGATGTAATCGGTTGTAGGATCCTTAATTATTTCCACACACTTATGTTTTAATAAAAAAACAATCGTTCAACATTCCTTGTATTAGAAGAATCTTTGAGAAGAATTTGATTAATTAGATCTCCAATTGTAGAAGAACTATTTGATCAATTTGATTAGTTTGATTAATCAGCAAAAAGCAATTTCTATTTTATGTAACTTGCCCTCAGTATCAGATTTGATGTTCTCTCGATTTCAATTTTTAAAAATTATATCATTGATCCTAATAGAGATTTGGTTCTGAGACATGAATGTTATAAGTCATTGTTCATTTTGATTTTTTTGTTGTTAACAGGTGTGTCGTTGGTAAGACATGGAAAGTGGATGTACAGAAAGTTGGTTCATCTTTTCATTTCTCTTCAAGAAGCAACAGTCACTGATTGATTTAAGTTGGAAGCATCTTTTCATTTCTCTTAAAGATAAATAGCAGATATTGATTGTTGTTGGAGTACAATTAGTGTTATTTGATGTTGTTAATCTTTTCTTCTTTTACTTATTTTTGAATTGAGACACAATTTGTGATTTACTTGTTGTTTTATACTTCAATTCTTGTATGTATTTTAATATATATTGGGTTCAAAAAAAAATTGTTGACGTTATAGTTTTTTTCCACTCTACTAAGCATTTTAGATCAAAGCCTTATAACAAAATAACGGATAAGTTGTGGACAATATATATATATTTTGGAAGAATCTTGTTTCATATTTTTTATTTAATAACTTTTTGTTAGTATTAATTATGTTTTGTTTTAGTCGATATAAAATAAAATTAAAATTTTAGTAGAATGTTTTAAAACTTTGCAAATACATTATGTGTTATGGTAAAAATCTCTTTTAAAAATAAGCTCAAAATTCTATATCTAAGATAAGATTTCAATAGTTTTTTTCTTAAGCTTTTGAAAGTTAAAATTTCATATTTCATTTATCATTTGTTAAAAAAATTTAAATTTTTATAAAAATATTTATAATGTTTTAAATATACCCATAAATTATGTAAGACTTTAAAGGGTAGACATGAGTGACTTAACAATAGAGACGAAAACTAGTAATTAAAAATGTTATAAGAGCTAATCAAATAATTAGATTTTAGTGATTAATAAACTTAAGTAAATGATTTGTTTAGGAAAC
The DNA here is from genome assembly GCA_037974835.1 of Cicer judaicum. Taxonomy (NCBI): domain Eukaryota; kingdom Viridiplantae; phylum Streptophyta; class Magnoliopsida; order Fabales; family Fabaceae; genus Cicer; species Cicer judaicum. The sequence goes on from JBBPBS010001130.1 coordinate 4,063,659, forward strand.
CCAAATTTAAATCTTTGTTAGAACAATGATAGGCGAAACTTTACCCCACAACTTTACTCCACATAAGTATAAAGTTAATCCTCTATATAGATCAACTAAAATATATTATTAAATCATAAAATATCATATAATTTCAACACAATTAAGAAAATATTCAATGTTGTTTAATATTTAACTATGAAATATCATTTGAATATTTCTTTGATTTAGTGATATTAATTAAAATAAAACAAAAGAGAAAATTAACTATTAGACTAAACAAATTTTTTGAATAATAACAAAATAAAAATTAGAAAACAGTTAGCATATTTTATGAGCATATTTTATGAAGTTAATTGTTAACTTTATATATCTCTTAGTTATGAAATATTTTTATCCCATCCAAAAGAATTACAAAAAATTGACTAACTTTGATTGTAATTTTATCTACATATTTAAATTAATAGACTAGATATTATTAATCATGATAAAATCTATATAATAATA
>JBBPBS010001130.1:4075773-4091409 GCA_037974835.1 Cicer judaicum
CAAATAATGGAAAATAAATTACTTTAATTTCATATCAATTAACACTATATAATAACAAATTAAATATAATTAGTTTCAGTAACCAAAATTCAAAGAGAAATGACTTTGTCCATCATTGCTAAATATTTATATATTATATATATTTACCAATATTCAAAGTAGAAAATCAAATACAAATATTTTTGTTCTCTCACTCGATCATTTTAATAATTGATCTTTGTGGTAATTGTGAATTTTTTTAATTTTAAATCGGATATATTAGAATTTTAATTTACAAATATTCAAACTATTATTAATATTAATTGAGTAATCATAATCATTAACATTTTGATTTTAAAATCAAAATCCAAAATTTATAACAATTCAGTTACAAAATATTATTTGTCAAACAATTACAAGTATACATCAAATACAAATGATTGCAAATAAATTATTTTAATTTCATGTCAATTAACACTATAAAACAACAAATTAAATTTAATTAGTTTCAGTAAAATAAAACTGACAAAAATTAAAAAAGACATGACTTTGTCTATCGTTTTTAAATATTTAAATATTATATATATTTAGCAATATTTAAAGTAAAAAGTTAAATATAAATATTTAAATATATATAATAGATGAAATTAAAGTAATTCATTTATAATTATCTGTATACTTATAATTGTTTGACAATTAATATTTTGTAACCCAATATTTTGTAACCAAAATGTTAATGATTATGATTCATCCGCCAATATTAATAATAGTTTGAATATTTGTAAATTAAAATTATAATACATTCGATTTAAATTTAAAAAAAAAAAAATCACAATTACCACAAAGTTCAATGATTAAAATGATCGAAATCATTAACTTTAACATTTGAAAAATTTCTACAATACATGCATATTTGTGTTCTAAAATTTAAAATGATATAATTTACTCAATCCAATTCAATTCCAGACATCTTTTAAACATGCTTAAAATTATTTGAGTCAAACTTTTTTGACTGGAATTTGTAAGCTACTCAACATATACTACATTGAAATAAAACTAAGAATATGAGAGACATAAAGATAAGTGACACTTAGAAACAACTAAAGAAGGAAAAGAGTTTAGAAGGGTGAGGGAAAAAATATTGATGTATAAATATATTTTGTCATAGCATTGAAAAATACTAATTCCTGGAATTTCCATGTACCATTTTGCTCTGGGTATGATGGCTAGCGAAGTTTGTTGGTTGGTCCATCCCAACTTGGATATCCTGGATAGTCGTAGTGATAGAATTTAATGTAAGAAACTATACATAGCATTAAGTTAGTATGAGTCAGATTGATTTTAAAGATTACATAGAATATAATTGAATTTGTGGCAGCAAAATCAGATATGGAAAAAGAGAAGAAGTCATAAAAAATTAGGGATTAAAGGAATGAAAAGAGGAAAAAAATTATTTAGAAATTAAGTAGAAAAAAAATGAGGTGAAACATAAAAACACAAGAGAACTCTCTAAGGCGTACACATAAGTTTTTTTTGCTGAGGTGGGATATGTTTGCACATCTAAAAGAAATATTATGAGGTGGTATGGGAGTCTGTTTTAAATATATATAATAGATTCATCTGCCAATATTAATAATAGTTTGAATGTTTGTAAATTAAAATTATAATATATCCGATTTAAAATTAAAAAAAAAATTACAATTACCACAAAGATCGATGATTAAAATGATTGAAGTCATTAACTTTAACATTTGAAAATTTTCTACAATACATGCATATTTGTGTTTTGAAATTTAAAATGATCTAATTTACTCAATCCAATTCAATTCCAGGCATCTTTTAAATATGCTTAAAATTATTTGAGTCAAACTTTTTCAACTACAATTTGTAAGCTACTCAACATATACTACATTGAAGAAAAACTAAGAATATGAGAGACACAAAGCAAAGTGACACTTAAAAACAACTAAAGAAGGAAAATAATTTAGAAAGGTGAGGGAAAAAATATTGATGTATAAATATACCTTGTCATAGCATTGAAAAACACTAATTCTTGGAATTTCCATATACCATTTTGCTCTAGGTATGATGGGTAGCAAAGTTTGCCGTCAGGTCTCATCCCAACTTGGATTTCCTAGATAGTCGCAATGATAGAATTTCATGTAAGAAAGTATACATAGCATTAAGTCACTATGAGCTAGATTGATTTCAAAGATTGCATAGAATATAATTGAATTTGTGGCAGCAAAATCAGAAATGGACAAAGAGAATGAATTTTTTTGTTGCAACGAACCAACCTATACCTCTTTCAGTGTATCTTTGGAGTAGAGTCGGTGATTTCGAAGAACAAGATGATTTTGCGAATGACGGAGACGTACACAAGAGAGAAGAAGAAATTGTTGGAGGAAGTCATTAGTAAAATTAGTGATTAGAGGAATTAAAAGAGGAAAAAAATTATTTAGAAATTAAGTAGAAAAAAATAAGGTGAAACATAATAACACAAGAGAACTCTCTAAGGCGTATACATAAGCTTTTTTGTTGAGGCGATATATGTTTGCACATCTGGAAGAAATACTGTGAGGTGTCATGGGAGTCTGTTTTAAATATATATAATAGTGTTAAAATAGTTACAAGAAAAAAGAAATATTGATTTGTTTAAAAAAATTCAGAATTGGAGGAGCCACATTAATGCAATGCAATAATAAGAGTTATTAAACAAAATATAACGGCAAAGTAAATATTGGAGTTTTAGTTAACAAAATATACAGCAACGTAAATATTGGTGTTTCAGTTTTATTTTCAATAAAGCGTAGAAATTGTTTGAAGAAATAGGATATTATACGTAAAAAAACTTATATATTAATTGTACTTTAATTTGTAACTTATCACACATTAATAGTTATACATAATATTATATGCTAAATAATAATAATAATAATAATAATAATAATAATAATAATAATAATAATAATAATAATAATAGTGAAATGTGTGTTAAAGAAAAATGAAAATTGAATAATAAAGAGAATTGAAGAGGAAATTCTATATGAAAGTGTACACATTAGCTTTTTGGCTTACGTGGTGAGAAAAGTTTATATATGGAGAGAAAAAAGTATGAAGTAACAAAGGAGTATATTTAAATATATATAATAAATTTGAACGAACTACTATAAGAATAAATTTATATATATATATATAATAAATTCCAAAATTCAACTATTTGAACGAACTACTATAAGAATAGAGCTGTATTTAGCTGCCAAAATTAGTGTCGGCTAAGACACCGACGCTAATTAGTGTCCACTTAGTATCGAGTTAGCCCACGCTAAATAATCAAATTGTATTTTGTTTTTATTAATTAGTAGCGTTAGGTAATTAATTTTTAAATTTTAATCTCCCAAGTAGCGTCCGTTAGGCCGACGCTAAGTTTCCTGATTTGTGATTTTATTTGTTTTTTCAATAAAAATTTTGTATATTTATTTTTTCCTATCCTCTGCTCCTTTTTATTCAACTATTTCTTTTGTGATATTTATAATTTTTTATGTTTTTATTTTTATATAAGTAAAATAAAATTGTGTTTTAAACAAAATAAAAAATTAAAATAAGTTATAAGTGATGCCAATATTTTAAGTGATCATATTTATTTATTTATTTATCTACGTGCGTATTGTTATAGTATATATTTAATTAGTTAAATTAAATATTTTGATACATTTATTTATTTAATTTTAACTCAAATAATTTGATAAATTGTTTTTGTAATTAAATTTTTAATATTAATATTAATTTTAACTAGAATATTAACAAAAAACTTTATTTAAAAATTATTTTAAATTGATAAAAACTTAAAAAGTTGATAATAATAAATCTAAAATATAGTTAAATTCATTTATAAATTATATGTTATTTAACTATAAGTGATTTATTTTAATAATATCAAAATATGTTAATCATTAAATATAACATAAAATTGTTAAAAAAAATAAAATTATTATGTCAATTGTAGAAAAAGTAGAGTAAAATTAACTGATTTTATTAGTACCCATTAAAATTGTTCAATTTTTTAAAATAAATGAAAAGTAAAATAGGAAAATATAAAAGAACATCCACAAACCTAATCACATAATTCAAATAATCTGTGTGGCAGTTTAATGCATTGCAATATAGAAGGATGGATTTTGATGAGTTTTGCTCAGCTGTACTCAGTGTTCATCAACTTGAAGCAATTGACCACTGGGAGAAGTGTAACATTCTCTAAATTTTAAAAATAGAAATTATCAATATTATTCAATATTAAAATGCGTTTGATAATTATTTGTCTTATTCGACCTACATTAGTTGATAAAGTTGTTACTAATAATTAGTTAGTAGAAATTAACAATGTACTTGAAATATGTTTCATTTCACTTCAATTAAAGGTAGTAAGTAATTACCAACTAAGCTTATATATTATATTTTATATGTAGATTATAGTGAGTGATTTTGTAGTATTGTTGTCCAACTTTGTAGTATTGTTGTCCATAATTGAATGCTAAATGTGACATGCGTTTTCAACTCATGTTATAATCCCTATCATGCTATGCAAGGTGATTTCTGATATGTTATACTTAAATAAATTATGAATACCTTGAGCATATTTATTATATCTTTGGAGACTAAGTTTTGATTTTGATTGTGGTAATTTAGATAATAATTTGCTTACTCGTCATTACAAATTTTGAGGACGAAATTTCTGTAAGTTGGGTAGAATTGTAACGTCCCAAATTTCATGATAAACTATTTTATTAATTAAATAGGATTTTAAAGAAATTAATTTGGTGTTAAAATTATCTTAGAATATATGTTGATTAATTTTATGATTACTTCTCCTTATACGTGTGAGTTTCTTATGGTTTGATAACCGTATGAATTTGATTTAATGAGTAATATAAATTATAAATATTATATTTAGTTATTTAAATTATTAAAAAAAATAATGGTATTTTAGCGAAAGTATTTTAGAAGATAAGATTTTGAGTGAGTTTAAATATAGATATGCATTAGATATCTGTGGTGATAGTTGGGTGTGTGTTAAATTACATAATAAATGTGTGCTAGTTATATTTTAATTATTTAAGACTATTTCATATTTTAATTATCTATTTTATAAATAATGGTTTTAAGATGGTAGTAATATTGTAATTAATTTCTTTATGTCTATATATTTTCTATGATAAGATGTTTTTTTTAAACGTATTTATTAGGATTTAGTAATAAATATAAATTTTTGATGTTATATTTAATTATTTTATCATTTTGACTATTCCATAAATATGGTAGTATTTTATGTGATTCTATTGTAAAATAGTATAGTAATAATTGTAGTTAATATTGTGAATGAGTTTTTGTTATTAATGTATTTTAAGATAGTAATTATTTAAATTACTTTTTATAAATATTAGTTTTGAAATATTGATAAAACGTTAGTATTGAGATTGTGTTAATAAAACTAGTTTTGGTAATTGTCGGTTTTATTTAATAATAATAATAATAATAGTAATAATAATATTGCCTCCCTTCTATTCCTCATTTAGGTCAAACACTAAGAAAAGAATACTAAAACCCTAATCACTACTACAAACCCTATTTCACAAACCCTTTATAAATAAAACCAAAAATCCTAGCCGCCATCACCATCACCTCCTCATTTTCGGCACCAAAAGCTTAGAACTTATTTTCCTTGTGAACGACTTGGTGGGGGCTTAGAGCTTTGTACTAGGAAGGAAAGCGGCCAAGGTAAGGGCTTTTCCCCACACAGATTATAGTTAGGCCGTTAGTTGAACGACATGAAATAAATAATCGTGATTACTTGTATTTTTAAAAGAAATAAATGTAGACTAATAAAACCCCTAAGTTTTATGAGATTAAATTTAATATTTGACTTCCATGTAATAAAGTATGAAATTTTATACGATATATGATCAAAAAGACTTAACTCTTATTATGTATATTGGTTGGAGTGTGAAATTGTATTGTTATATATGTTAAAGTGTTGATTTTTATGGCCTATATGATATCAAATTGTTGTCTCTAGGTGTATGTGGTGAAAGTTATAATTTTTATCATTATTTGTCTATGAATATGTGATAGTCATGATATGGATGTGTGTATGTGTTCTTAATGATGTGTGAATGAGGTGATGATTTTAAAAAGGTGATTTTTGAAGGCACATGACATAATTCTTAGTGGGCTGTGTGGATATATATCTATTGTATACTACATTTTCATGGCATGGCATATGCATCTTCGTGGAAGTTGCCCTAGTGGCAAGTGTGACTTTCTGTGTGGAAGTTTTCTGTGTGGAAGTATTCTGTATAGAAGTATTCTATGTGGAAGTTGCCTTAGTGGCAGGTTTATATCCGGATCATATAGTTCTAGGAGCATTCATCATGCATATGTTTTGATATACAATTTATTAGTTTGTTCATTTTTTTCTTTTAAAATGGGAAGTTTTTACGTTTATGAGTTTTGTGTTATTCTTCTATATGTCTTGCTTTGGTTTGATGTGGATGATGGAAAAATATTGACCCTTACAACAACATTTTAGGTACTAATGAGTTCAAGGAGATTCAAGAGTAGTTAGTGAGTATTGACGTGTGTCGAACGCAGGATAAACATGGGTTTTTCTTTCAAGGCGATTTTGTAATAATGGAATTATCCAATATTTTTAAACTCTTTTAATCTTTTGTCACAAATTGTTAAAATGTACTACAATTCTATGAATACTGAAGTGGTTCTCTTTTGACTAGAATAATCGTCTTCATATTATTTTAGCTTTTGAATATATATTTTCTTAATGATATTGAATAACATAATTGTTATTAATTATGTAAAACGAATAAATGTTAATTATTCAAGAAAACAAAAGAGGAAGAAATTTTTCTAACAAATAAGTATTTTTTTTTTAAGTAACGATCTGGATTAAAAATCCGGGGCGTTACAAGAAGCGTGCACGTTGTGCCTATGATCTGTTTGAAAAGGATGGAAACAAGGCCATAGTCATTGATGAATTAGCTTTGGTATGTTAGATTTGACTATAATAATAGGTTATACATGCCGGAAAACATCATGCTAATAATATTATCATGTTTATGAATAATAAAATGATGATATCTACCTGTTAAAATTTTCAGGGTACTGCATTTTGACATCAACATACAAGTTTCTTTATTCCCCATAATATACTATTCTAACTACATTTACATAAGGCCTAGAATTAGCTTCCGTATTATTATTCTTATTCGGTTACTCTTTCTTTATATCCGTTGATGGTCAATATGTACATATAAGCATTATGTAAGAGGTGTGCGCTTAGAACGTTTACATTATTTCTGTAAATATTTTGTCTAGAATTTATATATTCATCAAGTTATTATTCAACATTAGTCTCCCATGAAAAATAAGTTAACATTAGTGTGTAAAAAATCATATAATAATTTTCTATTATTTCTTTAAAATAAATAGATGGATTGTGTTTTTAAATTTTAACTCAACTGACAAAAATATTGATATTGTTAGATTAAAAATTATACCTTGTGTTGAAATTTGAAACCTTACCGTTAAGTATGAGTTTATAGTAATATTTATTATCTATAAATAAAAAAATAGAAAAAGCAAATTAGTCATGAGATATAATTAATCGATACTTTTAAACCCACTTTCAATTAATAAACTACCAAATAGATATATCTTTATAACTTGCTCTCAAAAAAGTCTCTGACTTTATTAATATTTCAAAATAATCCCTATCTTTAAAAAAAATTCTCAGTTAAATCCCTCCGTCAACTTTCATTTTCTAACAACATTAAACATGATGACGTGCTTGTTAACTCTTGCTGTATAATTAAAAATTAATTAAAATTAAAAAATTGTAAAAATTATTAAAAATAGTCTTTAACTTTTACAATTTATTAATTTCAATTTTGTCTTTATATTCACTTAATTTTTACAAATTAGTCTTTATCATAATCAACATCATAAAAAATCAAACCAAAAAGTGATTTTAACTATCAAAGTTGTGTAACTATTTTCACAACTTATAACTCAAAAACAAACATCAAACATCCCTAATACTTCCTTAGTTCACTTTAAAAAATTTAATAATAAAATTTAACACACATCAATATAAAATTCATTTTAATTATTGTCAAACAAATTAACAACTCTATCACAAAATTATTTTTATTTTATAAATTAACATAACATCCGCACAATTGTCTTATAAAAATCATAACTTTAACCTTCTAAAAAAAATAATCATAACAATAACTTTCAACACATTTATAATTTCTGAAAAATAATTATTTTTAACATTAATAAGGTTTCTAAAAATTTCTTAAACACTCAAATTATCATTATATAAAATTTTAACCAAATAAAAATTGAGTTTGTATTCAATAATAAATTCTATTGATTAACACACAATCTAGTCTTTATAACGACTTCTACCAGTAAAAATTAATTTTTGACATAATAAATGTTTTCTCTAATCAAAATAAATTTTTATATCAATATCATAAAAAGATTAAAAAAATAAAACACTCATAAAAAAATAAATTGCATGTCATGATTTGCACATATAACAAAAATACCATGAAACTACTACTTAAAATCTGACAATCATTAAAACCTAAAACTCGAACCGATTAAGGCCATAATTAAAAAAAAAATTGAATAATAGGTTAAGGCCATGATTCAAAAAAAATTGAATAATATAATTTTCATTGGGATCATTTTATGTTATGAAGGGCCAAATAAATTTTAGAAAATAAAGAAAATCAAGTTTTAACTATAATCAATGTCTCAAAGAAACAAACAAGGTAGAAACTCCAACAACAACACAACAAATAAGCTACACAATTATCTTTGAATGAAATAAAATGTTTCTCTCTTATTTTCTTTCTTTACAGTCCTAGAACAAAAGAAAAACATTAAAGAAGCTAAGTCTTCAAATAGGTCATAATTCCAAGAGTAGACAAAGTGATTATTTTAACGGTAACAATGTTACATGATTTTGCTTTTAAAACTAAATGATTTCTTACACAACAACAATAATAATAATAATAAACATTATCTTTAAAATTATTCATCATTATAGAGCCATTTACTAAAAATTAATTTTTAATAAATAATAATTTTATCCTAAAATCAATATTTTAATTTACAAACATAAATTTTGTATAAAAAAGTATTTATTTCAAAATCAAAGGTTTTATTGATTTGAGTAAGAAAGATAGTAACGATATTAATTTTAATAAGTCAAATATAAAAGTAGAGATGATATACTTCAATTTAAACGAAATCTAAACAAGTTTGTTATGCAACCATCAACTAAAACCGAACTTTTTTCTTTTTCTTCTGTGTTTTATTATGTGCGGTGTTCCACTAGACTACTACGTTTTTTATTTTTTTTTGGTTATATCAACTTGTAACAATTAGCGATATAAATTTATGTTTTATTAATTTTGTAGTTTATGGCTAATTAGGTTTATATCCATTACATAATTATTATTAAGAATTTATGTTAGTTTTTTTTCTTTCTGGTTGACCTAACCAAATAACCAATTAGAGATTTATATGACTTCTCTCGATTTTTATTTTTTAAAAATAGTTAAACCGTGTTATAATTATAAATATTTTTTTAAATACTTAACAAGGAAATATATATTTTTTTAAATTAATTTTTATAAAATTTAGCAAAATATTCAAATAAATTAAATAAATCATGTCATACTGATATATATTATTTTTAAATAATAATTAAATAAAATATAAATTAATATTATAAATTATAGAAAAAAATAAAAAAATATTTTTTTTACATACTATATATTAATGATAGAAAAAAATGTGGGTCTCACTATATTTGCTTTAACAGGAGTATTTAATGTTATGGACGGTTATATCTACGTTGATTTTAAAAGTTTTTGTTTATTTTGTTTTATTTATGTTTAAAACAAAAATTGTTATTTTTCCTTAAGATTCAATTGATTTTATTTTTGCTAATTTTTTATCAGTCTTTTATGCAATTGAGATGCACGCCTAGTTCTTCTATATATCTATAAGTTTTTCAGCAATTTGTTGGGTGGTTCAATGTCCACATTATTCCCAAATCATGTCCTCTAAAGCCTTTGTTGTCTCATATCAATCCTTTGTTGGAGTTAAAATTCTGAAATCATATTTTTATAATTAATATAATAAAATAATGATTATTAGATAATAAAAAATATTAAAATCATATTTTTGATAGAAAAAAGATTGAAATTTATAATATACAAAAATATTAAATAAAATGCATAAGTATATATATATATATATAATTAAAATTATAACAATTTTATTAGTGGTGCGGATGTGGAGCTGATATCAACACTGAAACGTGTTTCTGCTTTCGAGTTTTAATTTTATTGAAAATTTATCTCTAATCAAATCAGGTTTTCTTTGTTATAGTTGGGACAGATTCACATGAATACCCATTTGAAAATAACTTTTCTATCTTTTTATGGTAATAAAATTAGAGAGATTATTATTACTTCTAAAAGAGAAAAGAAAGTATCAACAATAAATTGATTCAAGTGATAAGGGATGATTTGACCCTCTTAAACAAGTGGTTCGGGATTCGATATCATATTCTTACAGTTCAATAAAATTCGATTAGAAGAAAAAAAAACACTCACTTTAAATATCCAACAAGTTTTCTCGACATGACATTGTTAGACGGTTTGAGAGTCTTTTTGTTTTTTTTTTTACAAAGTGAAAATTTATTTCTTATTTTGTGAGATATTACTTTCTTTTCTGTCTATATTTTTTTTTTAACATGACCGTATTAAAATTCACAAAACTATAATTGCTAAAGTTCTATTAAAACTCGAATATTTTTTCTACATTGTTTGAAATTAAACATTTATAAACTTAATATTCATATTATGTATAGTATTTATAAAATAATTTATAATGTATCATTACACTTTTATATCAATTAAATGTTACATAAAATAATAATTACATATGACTCATTTTAGAACTAATTATTTATTGAATTAACTTTTATAATCTCTTTAAAATATATATTAAGTAAATATCAGTTGTCATTATGGAGGATGAAAATTAAAAATCTCTTTTGAATAACTCAAGTGCTCTCTATTGAATCCTATAAAAATAAAAATAAAAACCCACATCAACAAGCTAAGACCCACATCAACAAGCTAAGAGTATTAATAGAATTAATACACCTAATCATAAAGTATAAACACATATACTATTAAAATTAACACATTTAATTACACACGCGCACGCAGGAACATATGTAGATTTTAATAATTAAATATAAAATAGTTAGATAAAAATTGAATTAAAAAATAAAATAATATTTTTCAAATTTAAAAAATTAAATTAAACTTTATTAAAAAATTATGTAAAAATGAATAATTAATTAATAATAAAAAATTTGATATAGATAGTCTGTTGAGAAATGTTTGCTTTGAGAAATAAATTGTTTTATAAATAAAGCAAAAATGAAAACACCCTTTTATTTAAAAAGAATATATAGCACATATTGAGTTTGAAATCTTTTTTGTAAATTTTTAAATACTCATGAGTAGAGACAGCAAAATGAGTTGGGCAGTAAAAAAACATTTTTTATTTTTATTTATCACAATTCACAAGTCTTAGCCTATTTTATAATTTTCTCATATTATTATAAAAAAAGTATTCTCATATTTTTATCTCAAATTTCTAATAATTTGTAAATTAATGAACACGTTAATTCTTTATTTTAGCTTTCTTGATGACTTGTTCTATAGTTTTAAAATGATGAATTATAAATGTTTGAATGATTATTTCTATATTTTTACTAAACTTGTTAATTTTATATTTTGGTTTATTTGAAATAATAATTAATAGTATTTTATTTACACTTTTACATAGTTTATGTTATTTATTTATTAATAAATTTATTTATAAAATTTTGATGGGACAACTCGTCAATCTACTAGTTCCTTTAAAAAGGAGTGGGTGAGATTTTCAATCCTTTACCCTAGTTGCCCACTTCTTTAGACGAATTAACAATGAGTCGAATAGAACGAAACGAGTCAATCCGTTTTGTCATTCTTATGCATAAGTTTATTGTGTACCGGTACGGTAAAATCAACTCGATCAAATAAATTATCAAAATTAAACAGCAAGGAAAAAAAATTAAACAATTAACAATGAATAAGCATAATAAAGTCAATCAAGGTAGTAATCAAAACACAATTTACACTAATAATTTTATTTTAAAATATAAAATAATTTGATAGCTTCCAAAAATAAATACCAAAATAATTTCATAGCTTCCAAAAATAAATACCAAGACAAAACTTCAATTAGAGTGTAGTGATAGTGTTTCAGCAAGTGTACTGAATCGTTGCAAGTAATAATAAAACGGTACTGAATGTCGAACTCAAGGATTACGTTTTACTATTGAATTATATTTAATTACTAAAATTATACAAAAAGTTTTCAGATTGATTGAAATAATATTTAAAATTAACAACTATAGTAAAATTGATCTTTTATAATGAGAAAAATGTCAAGGATGAGTTTCACTTCGAATCCAACCTTGATGTTTAATTTGATCCTAGTTACTGAATTCCTTTATTGAATTATTACCGAATTTTCTTTATTATTCTTGCCCTATTAATGTCTTAGTGACAGAACCTTTAATTCCAAAGTAACCCCTAATTCCTTAGTAGATTTAATATTAGAATTAAGTATTAGTGTATAAAAATTCTCTTGTAAACTATTGTTTTGCAACTAATTTAATTGATTTCATGACTTACATCTATCCCTAGACTACAAATTCATGAATTTCTTATCTCAAACATTTGTAAAGTCCACTTCCGTTTCAAAATACAACTCGTAGAATATTTTAATGTTGATCAAGCAATAAAAAACATTAAGCATAGAGATGAGAAAAATAATTAAATAAACTCATTCATATAACTAGAAATCAAATCAGAAAAATAAGGGTTTTATTTTGTTACACTCATTCTTAACAAATAAGGTTTAGTTACTCATGACGGAGATGAAAAAGATAGAGATTATAGAAGAATTACAAGAAAGATTCATGAATAATTCTTGATAAAACTGCTCCAATGGCGTTAGAAATGGTCGTCTTTGAGTTTCTATACTAGGGCACAAGTCTCCCCACTTTCCAATAGTCAAAAAGATCCTAAACAATAAAAAAAAAATTGTATTTTTATGGATGCAAATGCCCATCGCGCGCTCCAGGCGCAGGAAGCGCACTCCAGGCGCGTTTTAACAGTGTTGAATGGTTGGAAATGCACCTCATGCGCGGATAGCGCGCTTCAGGCGCACAACATATGTTGTCTGACGTACTTCACATTTTACTCCTCTTTTGAGTCTGAATTTGGTTCCGGTGTCTTCATAAAAGTTGTAGCTATGGATCTTAGCTTTCATTTTCACTTGGTTTGACTCCAATTGAACATCTACAACTCCATATATGGCTGAAATACTCTACATAAATCATGTTGATTTCTCACCAAAATTCAGCACTGCACTAAAACAAAACGCAATGTAAAATTATGAAAAATTCCTACTTAATCAATGAAATAAAAACACAACATTTTATTAACTCAAAGAAAAAAATATCAATGTTGGACTTGGTTTGACTTCAATTGAACATCTACAACTCCATATATGGTTGAAATACTCTACATAAATCATGTTGATTTCTCACCAAAATTCAGCACTGCACTAAAACAAAACGCAATGTAAAATTATGAAAAATTCCTACTTAATCAATGAAATAAAAACACAACATTTTACTAACTCAATGAACAAAAATCAACAAAATATATCAAATAAATCCTTAATTTAACTAATGATTGCAGATAAATAAGACTAAAACAGTGGAAAAACATGCATATGATGAAGATTCATCATGAAGCAATAAAATAAACAAGAGTAGCAATCAAATTAACAAGAACATTGACATGGAAACAAAATTTGAAAACTTAATTTAAAGATTAAGTGACAAATCAAGCTCACAAGATTCTGACTTGGGCTCTTCTTCAATGTTGGACTTTGAATGATTAATATCATCCTTGGTAAAAGTAAGAGCCAAAATATTATTCTTTTCTATGTTTGAATTTGAAGTTGTAGCAACATTTGTAGAAGTTTCTCCAAATTTTAGAATCTCTCCAGTTTTATAATATTTACTAACTTCAATCCTTGAAGTAGTTGCACCACCAACACCTAGAATTTCAATTCCACTATTACTACCCTCCATATTTCTCAAACTGAGAAGGGTTTAATATCTCTAGCAAGCACAAAGTACCATGATCATAGCCAAAATTATGTGAAGTAACCCTGGGTTTATTATAAGATGGTTTGTAAATCATGGAATCCATTCTAACCCCAAGTCCCCTATATTTATAATTATAAGGTGTAAAAAGAGTACATGAATAACTAAAATAAGGGTTAAAAGGAGGAGGTTGCCCTAAACCTAAAGCACCCTTCGTACCTTTGTTTACGTTTCTATCATCAATAAGCTTTTTAAAAATTTCTTCAACACTCAAACTATCATAACATTAAATTTTTAATCAAATAAAAATTGAGTTTGTATCCAATAATAAATTATATTAATTAACACACGATTTAGTCATTATAACGACTTTTATCAGTAAAAATTAATTTTTGATATAGATAAACGTTTTCTCTAATTAAAATAAGTTTATATATTAATATCATAAGAAGATCAAGAACACTCATAAGAAAATAAATTGCATGCCATGATTTGCACATATAACGAAAATACGATGAAACTACTACTTAGAATATGACAATCATTAAAACATGAAACTCGAATCAATTAAGACCATGATTCAAAAAAGTTCCAATAGTATTATTTTTATTGGGATCACTTTATATAATAAAGCCTCAAATAAATTTTAGAAAATAAAGGGAATCCAGTTTTATCCATAATCAATATCCCAAATAAACAAACAAGGTAGAAACTCCAACAACAACACAAAACAACAAACAAGCTATACAATTTTCTTTGAAGGAAATAAAATGTTTCTCTCTTATTTTCTTTCTTTACACTCCTAGAAAAAAAAAACATTAAAGAAGCTAAATCTTCAAATAGGTCATAATTTCAAGAGTAAACAAAGTGATTATTTTAACAGTATAAGTTACATGATTTTGCTTTTAAAACTAAAAATGACTTCTTATACAATAATAATAATAATATCAAATACCATCTTCAAAATTATCCATCATTATAGTCATTTACTAAAAATCAGTTTCTAATTAGTAACAATTTTACCCTAAAAATTAATATTTTAATTTACAAACATAAATTTTGTATAAAAAAGTATTCATTTTAAAATCAAAGGTTTTATTGATTTAAGTCAAAAAGACAGTAATGATATCACTAAATTACCTTAATAAGTCATATGCAAAAGTAGAGATGAGATACAACAATTTAAACGAAATTGAAGTAAGTTTGTTACACAACTATCAACTACCAAAACATAATTTTTTTTCTTCTATATTTCATTATGTGCGTTGTTCCACTAGACTACTATTATGTATCTTTCTTCTGTTGTTTTT
This sequence comes from Cicer judaicum, assembly GCA_037974835.1. Lineage (NCBI taxonomy): Eukaryota > Viridiplantae > Streptophyta > Magnoliopsida > Fabales > Fabaceae > Cicer > Cicer judaicum. Next base: position 4,091,407 of record JBBPBS010001130.1, read on the forward strand.
TTT
>JBBPBS010001130.1:4091650-4125666 GCA_037974835.1 Cicer judaicum
TTTTTTCTATATCAACTTGTAACAATTAGGGATATAAATTTCCTTTTTATTAATTTTGTAGTTTATGGTTGATTGGATTTATATTTATTGCGTAATTATTATTAGGAATTTATGTTATTTTTATTCTTTTTGGATGACCTAACCTAATAACCAATTAAAAATTTACATGACTCTTCTCGATTTTAATTTTCTAAACATAGTTAAACTGTATTATTATTATTATAAATATTCTTTCAAATACTTAACAAGGAAATATTTTTTAAAAAAATTAATTTTTATACAATTTATAAAAATTATTCTGTCAAAGTAAATAAATCATGTCTCATTGTGTTTGCTTTAATAGAAGTATTTAGTGTTTTGGGCGGTTATATATATCCGTTGTTTTTTTAAGTTTTTGTTTTTTTATTTATGTTTAAAACAAAAATTGTTATTTTTCCTTAAGATGCAATTGACTTTATTTTTGCTAATTTTTTATTAGTCTTTTATGCAATTGAGATGGACGGATAGTTCTTCTATATATCTATAAGTTTTTCAACAATTTGTTGGGTGGTTCAATGTCCACGTTATTCCCAAATCATGTCCTCTAAAGCTCTTCGTAGTCTCGTATCAATCCTGAGTTAGGGATGGTAATAAGTTAGGCCGTTTCTCATGGGTTTATGGCCTAACTTACTTATGGTCTGACCTGACCTGATCTATTTAATAAAAATGTAAGACTCATACTATTTTTAAAGTCTATTTATTTAAATAGGTCAGACTCATGCTTATAAAAACGCATATTATATTTGACAGGTCGGCCTATATATATTTTATTATTTATTAATTTTATTTTTTTATCATTATATTAACAATACTATTTCCTATTTTAAATTCTACCAATTTGTCAATCACTCAGTAGTCATTCTATATTCAGTACCGATTTCATATTTAGTAGTCGTTCCATATTTATTTGAGAGGTAATAATGGGTGTGTTTGAAAAGAATCTATTTTTTGAAATCAAAAATTAGTTTTTAGGGTTTAAAGGGTGTTTGTTTCAGATTTTTTATAAATCATTTTGTTAGAATTTTTTATTTATTTAATATATATAGATATGTATATTGATATTGGTATGTGGAGAGCATCATGTAATATGAGTAGAGCATTTAAATGTTTTAATGTGAATAACACTTTTCAATAGGTTTTCAGGCCTGGTCAGACCATACTTTTAAAAGGGTCAGACTAGGCCCAAAAAAAAGTCTATGATAAGTCGTAGGTCAAACTTATGCTTAAAAAATTAATCGTAGATCAGGCTCAAATCTTTCAAAGTCTGATATGGTCTAACCTACTCCGCCCCTTGTTAGAGTTAAAATTTTGAAATCATATTTTTATAATTAATTCAATAAAATAATAATTATTAGATAATAAAAAAAATTAAAAACATATTTTTAATAGAGAAAGGATTGAAATTTTTAATATATAAAAAATATTAAATAAAATGAATAAGTATATATATATATATAAATTAAAATTGTAATAATTTTATTAGTTGGACGGATGCGGAGCTGACATCAACACTGATATGTGTTCCTGCTTTGGACTTTTAATTTCAATGAAAATTTGTTCTTGATCAAATTTTGTTTTCTTCGTTATAGTTGGGACGGATTCACATGAATATCCATTCCAAAATAACTTTTCATTTATTTATTATTTATGGTAATAAAATGAGAGTTTATTATTACTTCTAAACGAGAAACGAAAATATAAACAATAAATTGATTCAAATGATAAGAGATGATTTGAGCCTCTTAAATTCTTTCATATGAATAAAATTCAATTAGAAGCAAAAACAAACTCCCTTTATATACCCTACAAGTTTTCTCTGCCAGAGATGCTAAACGGGTTGAGAGTCTTTTTATTTATTTATTTATTTTTTTTTACAATTAGAACTTTTATTTCTTATTTCATGGGATATGACTTCCTTTTTCGTCAACACTTTTTTTTGTTAAAATGACCTATTAAAATTTACAAACTAAAATTACTAAACTTCTATTAAAACTCTGATATTTTTTCTACATTATTTGAAATTAAACATATATAAGATTAATATTCATATTATATTATGTATAATATTTATAAAATAATTTATAATTTGTCATTACACTTTTATACTGGTTAAATGTTATATAAAATAATGATTACATATGACTCATATTCGAACTCAAAATTTATTAAATTAACTTTAATTATCTCTTTAAAATATATATTAAGTAAATATCAGTTGTCTTAATAGACTGTCAAATTTAAAAATCTCTTTTGAATAACTCAAGTGCTCTCTGTTGAATTCTATAAAACAAAAAACCACATCAACAGTCTAAAAGTACTAATAGAATTAACACATTTAATCATAAATAAACATGTACTATTAAAATTAACACATTTAATTAGACACACGCACGCGCGCACGTAGCACACATTATTGATTCTACAATAATTAAATATAAAATAAATAGATAAAGATTGAATTAAAAAATAAAATAATATTTTTAAATTTAAATATTTAAATTAAACTTTATTAAAAAATTATGTAAAAACGTGATTAATTAATAACTAATAATAAAAAATTGATATAGATAGTCTGTTGAGAAATGTTTGCTTTGAAAAATAAGTTGTTTTATAAATAAAACAAAAATTAAAATACCTTTTTATTAAAAAATAATATCGCACATTTTGAGTCGGAAATCTTTTTGTAAATTTTTAAATACTCATGAGTAATGCAAAATGAGTGGGGGCAGTAAAAAATATTTTTTATTTTTATTTATCACAAGTCTTCCCCTATTTTATAATTTTCTCATATTATTATAAAAAAAAGTATCTTCATATTTTTATCCTCCTATTTCTAATAGTTTGTAAATTAATGGACACATTAACTCTTTATTTTAGTAGTTGGCTCACCTGTTATTCTTTAGACGAGTTAACAACGAGGTGAACAAAACGAAATAAATTAATCCATTTTGCCATCCTTATTCATGAGTTTGTTGTGTACACTGGTATGGTAAAATCAATTTAAATAAATTATCAAAATTAAATAACAAGGAAAAAAAAATTAAACAATTAACAAAGAATAAGCAAAGTAAAGTCAATCAAGATAGTAATCGAAACACAATTTACACTAATAATTTCATTTTAAAATATGAAATAATTTGATAGCTTCCAAAAATAAATATCAAGACAAAACATCAACTAGAGTGTAGCAATAAAATAAACAAGAGAGTAGCAATCAAATTAACAAAAACATTGACATGGAAACAAAATTTAAAAACTTTATTTAAAGCTTAAGTGATAAATCAAGCTCACAAGATTCTGACTTGGGCTCTTCTTCAATGTTGGACTTTGAATGATTAATATCATCCTTAGTATAAGTAAGAGCCAAAATATTATTCTTTTCTATGATTGAATTTGAAGTTGTAGCAACATTTGTAGAAGTTTCTCCAAATTTTAGAATCTCTCCAATTTTATTATTTGTACTATCTTCAATCCTTGAAGTAGTTGCACCACCAACACCTAGAATTCCAATTCCACTATTACTACCCTCCATATTTCTCAAACTAACTAGAGAAGGGTTTAATATCTCTTGCAAGCACAAAGTACCATGACCATAGCCAAAATTATGTGAAGTAACCCTAGGGTTATTATTATAAGGTGGTTTTTGAATCATGGAATCCATTCTAACCCCAAGTCCCCTATAATTATAATTATAAGGCGTAAAAAGAGTACTTGGATAACTAAAATAAGGGTTAAAAAGAGGAGGTTGCCCTAAACCTAAAGCACCACCTTCGTACCTTTGTTTACGTTTCTTTTCTAAAGCGCGTTCTGCCTTATGAGCATTTTGGTGTCCTCCTAAAGCTTGCGAAGAAGAAAATTGTCTCTTGCAAAAATAACATGAGAAAGTCTTTGAATCCGAATTCTTCTCTTCTTCGTTGTCTTCGTTCTCAGCTTCTCCTCCTTCGTTGTTATTAGGCCAACAAGATGATGAACCGACTCGAATAGGGTTAAAAAATTTGTGTTCTTGCAAGTTCGACACGCGAACCGAATCGTCTTTCGATAACTTCACAAAATCAAGATGCTTGTTTTGATTGGAATTTGAGGTTTGATCTTGTTGAGGCTTCAAGTCTTTGTTCTCAACTTTTTCTGTTTGGGAAGAATCACTTTCATCTTGTGAAGTGGCAGATATGCTTGAGGATTCGGATGCCATGGCACAAATTAAGGATACCTAACTAACTATACCTTATTTTGGTTAAATGTTGGAGAATTAGGTTGTGGTTTTTATATTTCAAGAAAAGAAAAGCGTATGAAGAAGGTTTATTTATTTAACAAATATTTGAATTAATGCAAATATCTTTATAAATAAAGAAAGAAATATCTCATGCATATTTTGCTGTTATAATTTGAATTATAATAACCAAGGATTGAAAATTTGAAAAGATGTGAGAAAGAATTGCACCCATTGATTTGTACTTCAATATCTTTGCTTTCCTAAAATGATTTACATAAACTATTTATACGATATTGTTTAATGCGTTTGATTAATTGTTTAGTCAAATCTTCCATAGGTAGCATAATAGATGAGTGGTGTTAGTGCATCCTAGTTTTGATGTAGTTCAAATGTGATTTCAAAACAAGAACCAAAATTGGAAACATCGAAATATTTTTGGATGTAATTTTGGGTTCATCAATTAATGAAGATATGTCTATAATTTCTTCAACAAAGGGTTGGCTTAATACGTTCAAACGTTCCGATTAATTAAGGCTTCATATACTCTATAATAAATATAAAGATTTAATTTGTTTTACTATCGATATAAAATTATTTTATATATGTAGATTTAAATTTTTACACATAGATGTAGTGTAAAAAAATGTATACTTATACCACATCATAATTAATTATGTGCGTACCTTTGGAAATAGATATAGTAAAAGTAAAGCGTTTCTAATGATTTATTGATTGTAATTGATTTACATTGTTAAAAACTTTATGCATTATATGTATACTAGTTTAAATTTAAATTAAATTAAATTTATATCTTAACCAATAAAATTGATAATTTTTTATTATGATTCTATTCTATTAATTTTTTATTTATTTGTTTTTAGTCTCTATGTAGAAAAAACCTTTTATTTTTATTTTTTAATAGCTACAAAATATATAAATTTAAATTTTTTTTTGTAAATTTAAGATAAAAAATATTTAAACCTATTTTCATTGTAAAAGTTCCCAGAAATGAAAGAAAAAAATAAGTGCAAAGCGAGTAAAATAATTTTATTTTATTTTATTATATAGTATCTTCGGAAGTTTTATTTGTTTGTCTATTTTCTTAAACCAAACTAAGCAACCATATTAGTCCAAAAGGCCTATGTCCAAACATATACGAACGCCTAAAGGAAATTTTAATGTTATGCCTTATAAAATTTATTTTAGTAAAATTATTAAATTTTTATGTATTTCTTACACTTTTAGAATATAAAATCATTTATTAAACTAATATAATCAACTTCATATAATTTTTTTTTTCAATTGTTAATGCAGTCAATTGATTTAGTATTTGTTGAAACAATATTAATTTTAGAAAAATATTATTAGTTTTAGTTGTGAAAATATCAGAAAGAGGATTTCATTTTATTAAATAAAAAGTATTAAAGACCTTTTTATTAAGTAAAACATTAATATTTTGTTTAAGAAGTTTAATGAGATTGCCTTGATATATAATCTTATTCTTGGGTCGGTCCTACAAGGGTTTTAGTTAATGCAGTCGAAGGGTAATTGTTTTGGTTCATGGTTTTAAAGAATCAACTTCTCTCTAGATTAAAAAAGATAAATCATCATTTTGAGTTTTGAATGAGCAGAATAGTTGAGTGAGGAATGAGTATACTCATGATTTGTTAGGAGGTTTGAAAAAAATTATTCTTCTGTATAAAAAGTTTCTAAAAATGGGATAACTTCTTATATTTCAATATTTTATTCTCATAATAGGAGGTGGTGATAAAAATTTCACATAAAAGTGAAAATAAAATATATATAATTACCCATGTGTCCACTTCTTTAAAAAATTCCAAGGAATATAACAAATTTTTATGTATTCCTAAAAAAAATTATTCATGCCTAAAAAATGAAAATAGGCCCTGTAAAAGTAAAACCTACTCCCCATACATCAGCCATTGATAATCAATGTAATATATTAAAAGAAATCTCCAAATTAATATACTGACACATCACATTTTATATATTATATAACACTAATTTTGTTCTATAACGTGTACAATTCTAAAATTATTCATTGTTTATTTTAGATTCTATTAATTATTTGTCTATATCTTCATAGTTAAAAAAAAACAATGAAAATATAATTCTAATTATAAATGTGATTTAATTGTTAATTATATATTAAGTATTTTTAAAGTAATATATAATATGTGTTCATTTTTCTTTTATTAGTGATCGAATACGTATTATATTCCTTTAATATAAAGAAAGTATTTGTGTATATAAATTATTCTTAAAAATAAAAACATTCATTTTAAAATATTAAACGTATGGATTAGATGAAGCATAAATCAGAACATAGTTTCAATTAACGGCAAAAATAATCAAAATCAAGTAGTGGTTTCTTATCATTACCAACATTATTTCGTGTTTTTATCATAAGAAATAATATTTTAAAGTTTATTCATTATATACAGTAACCAAAAAGAATAATTAAATCAAATTATTTTTGAAAGAAATATGTAACATAACACCTCTAATTAAGAATTAGTTATCGAAATTTTAAATGAAAATAAGACATGAAACATAAAATATGAGAAATAATAGTTTATTCAATTAGTCAAGAAATAATATAAAAATAATAGTATTTAAGATAAAAAGTATAATAAAAATAAAAGTAATGATCATATAAAAATCAATGTTTATAAATATATCTCAAATCAATGATTGCAAAATATATATTCTATTTTTTACGAGACGAAAGTATCCTAATGTTTAAAACTAAACAAAATGTATACAAACAACCACTCTTCTTTTTTTAATAATATTATTAGAGTGAAAATCACTTATTTTATTTTAATCTTTTTAATTGTGTACAAAAACACTAACTTATCTTTTTTTAATCATATTTTTTAAAAGGAAAATTATTTATTTTATTATAAATTTTTCAATTGTTTATTTCATTTATTATTTTATTATACAACCATTATTCTTATAAATTAAAAAACTTATAAATTTAAAACTTTTTTTTTATCAGATTCATACATTTATAGATCATAAATATAACCTTCAAATTTTTTTTAAAAATTATACTAAAAAAATATTTTACAAATTATACTAACGCAACATAACATGCATGTTATATTCTAGTATCAAATACTTTCTAAATAAAAAACACTTGAAACCTGAACAACACCATAAAACCCAAAACAAACTCACCATCATTTGTTCTAATTGTTTGTATGCAATCATTACTCAATTTGGAACAATGTGGGGAGATAAATTAATAAAAAATTGAAAAATAGACAACAATATAACGATATTGTTTATCTTTCTTTTTCCTTGTTTTTTATGTAGACAAGATGATATTAATATTAATAAAAATTCACACAAATGTGAGATTTGGTGTTTTAATTTGGGTAGAGGTGGAAAAATGGATGAATTGGATTAATATAAATTTAGATCCTAAAGGATGAATCAAAATAATTCATTAATCTATTTATAATACATTAAAAATTCTTTAAAAAAATTCAATCTAATTCATCTATTAAAAACAAAAACCATTCAATCCATCTATTATCATATTTTAATAGATGGATACCCATTAATCCATTTAATAATATTTTTATATTACAATGAGTTATATACCTACAATAATAATAATAATAATAATAATAATAATAATAATAATAATAATGGTTTCTATTTATTGTAGAGAAAAAAATAATGTTTTTTTATTATTCCTAAATTGAATTTATTTATTATTTTTAAAAACAAAATTTAAAATATTAATCAAACTGTTTTTATATTATTTTTAAATATAAAAAAAACTGAATTACTGTTTTTAAAATATTTTAAAAAGTATTTTTTTTTAAATGATATATTATTATTATTTTTTTAAATAGATCATTAATTTGTTAATTAATATTTAACTAATAGAAGTGGTGGCCGGATATTGTGCTCCGATGGCCCACGGCGGTAGGTAATGGAGTTCCGACCATTGGCCACCACCAATCACCACTCTATTTAAATTAATAAATTATTTTTTTTTTAAAACAATAATAAAATTTAAATTGTGTTTTTTTATTTCAGCCAAAAAAGAAAATTTAAAAATCTGTTTTTCTTTATTAAGAAATATCTTTTTATAATGAAATTTTGTTTTTATAATGAAATATAATATCTTTTTATAATGAAATATAATATCTTTTTATATCTTTTTAAATTTAAGAAAATATAATATCTTTTTATATCTTTTTATAATGAAATTTAAATTGTGTTTTTTAAATAAAATAGTTATATTAGTAATAAAGATAATCATTAAAAAAAATTATTTTTCAAAAAATAGTTTTATAACAATAAATTTATATCAGTTATTAAAAATTATTAATAAAACTATTTTTAGAATTAATTAGTTCTAAATAATTAAATATTTTTTTTTAAAAGTATATATCTGTTTTTAAAAATGTAATGCATTGGACTTTATAAAATAAAATATGTGATCGATAGGATTTTGAAAAAAAGTTAGACAATTTGGTCCATATTCATATTTTTGGCTAAATTGTACGTGCGCTCTTTTAACTTAATTTCAGTTAATGTTTTAGTATTTTATCTTTTTTTGTTTATCGATTTGTTCATTTATTTTAATTTTAATTGACAATTTGATATTTTATGTTTTAAAATGTCAATAATATTTTTTTTTTACAAAAATTTAAAAAAATCACCGAAGTTTTCAAATAAAACTCATAAAATTAATAATCATCTTCAATATAATGCAAATTTCATCAAATGCATAACTCAAATATTCAAATAAATTCATATTTTCATCTCAACAACATCAAATAAAGAATGAAAATATGAGTTTATTTAGAGATTTAAATTATGAATTTGATTAAATTTGTATTTTATTGAAGATGATAATGAATTTTATGAGTTTTGTTTAAAAATTTTGATGATTTTTTTAAATTTTTGTAAAAAATGACAATGTTGTTGACATTTTAAAATATAAAATATCAAATTGTCACTTAAAATTAAAATAAATGACCAACTTAAAAAAAAATATAAATAACTATAACGTTAACTGAAATTAAGTTAATGGATCGTAGATGCAATTTAACATTTTAAATAGATAGACTTATTCCAATGCATGGATTGAATGAATTTATAGTTAGATAGATTAATAGAAGTTGGATAATTAAATTAAATTACCCCACTAAATGAAAGATATAATGTTCAACTTGAAAATATTGATATTTTTATCGGTTGAAGTATGATTTTTTTTTTCTTGTTTATTATATTCACACTTTTTTATATCATTATTTGTTTATCTTTCTACTTTAAGACAATTTCTCTTTTTCATTATATCCACACTTATTTTATAACATTATTTGTTTTTGTTTTCACTTGCCACTCAATAAAGTAAGAAGAAAAAAATTATCTTTTTTTCTTCGTTCATATTAAATAACTAAATAATTATTGTACTTCCCCTTCAATCTAAGAAGGGACATAAATGAAAAATTGACACGAAGAAATGTAAATTCATATTTCAATAACCTTTCCGTTATTTGATGTCCATAAATAATGAAAAAGGAAAAAAGTTCGATCGACTACACAACATTCTCCTCTCTCCAATAACATTGCTTTTTTAATTTCGCATGAATTTATTTTAACATTTGTTTATGGTTAGTAAGATTTCATTAGAAAAAAGAAAAAAAAACAACATTAACATCGAAGTGGTTGCACTCTACCACCTCTAATAAACTAATATCTAATCTCCAAATTTTGTTCACTAGTGCAAAAATTGCTATGAAAATCATGTTCATGACAATGTTTTTCATATAAGATTTAACTACTGAAATATGAGAAATTATCTTTTTTTTTTTTTTGGGTTGGAGGGACAACTCCAGCCCTCTCAACATTCATACATTTATAGTATTGAAAAATATTGAAAAGTCTGGTTGATCAAGATTAAATAATTTAGATTCAAATTTTTAATTTTTAATTATAAAATAAAAATTAAATCATTGATATCTAAATACGTGAGCTAATAACAAATTCTTCTACTACCTTTAGGCTTTATTTGGAAGTTTAAAGGGAGGGGATAGCTTTAGAGGGGGAAAAAGATAGAAAAAAATAGAGAAGCTTTTTACATTATTTAAGAGAATAATTTTATAGAGAATATTTTTGACAAATATATTTTTAGTTTTTATAATTTTATAACAATATAGAAATAGTTTGAAGAATTTGTTTAAACTCTCCAAAACCCTTATGCAATACAAATTTCTCCGTATTAAAGAAATTTGGTATTATAAATTAAAAGAAATCTCTCAAAGTACTCTGCGGAAGCTCTTCATTCCATTTCTTCCAAACCTTTATTGAGAATAATATATCATAATATCTTTAGAATATTTTATTTAGACTTAGATGAGGAGAAAAGTTTCATGTGAACGACACCTGTACATGGGTTAGTCGATCCTAAGGGACGGGAGAAGCTCATCTGATAGCGCTCTAAGTGCGTACACCGAAAGGGAATCAGGTTAAAATTTCTGAACCAAAATGCGGTGGCTAACGACAATGTTAGGAAGTTCGAAAACGTTGGCAGGACCCCAAAAAGAATTATCTTTTCTATTTATCAGTTTATCCATCCTAAAAATAGCTTAGCCAGAGATAAAGTCCAAAATAAAATATCATTATAATATATAATTTTTATTTAAAATATATTTAAGATTTATTCCTTGTTTTAAGGATTTGGTATGTTTCTAAATTACTATTTAACTCTATGAATAAAAATTTAAAATATAAGATTTCATACAAAATATATAATTTCATACAAAATATATAATTTCACTTTCACAAATACAAACACACAAAAACCCATCAATAATATCACAAACTAAAATTCAAACTTGAGCATGTGAAGAAGATAAAAATAAAAAAAACCAAAAAAAATTCAATTTAATTTATAACCAACAATCAATAACTAATTTTTATGTGTTATGATAATCATAAATAATCATTCCTTTTAAACTCTCAAATAAGACCTTAAATACAAGAGTATATTCAATATTGCCATGAACATGCACCACTACGAAATGAAATTAGCCATTTATTATGCATTAAATTTCACACCTACAATACTAGACATCCATGCTCCTTTTTATCTTCTCACAAAAGCATAGCACTGAGTCAAAGTCTTGTAATATACTTTCACAAAATTAAATGTATAGTATTTAGTCGTACACAACTTTTTTTTAGTTTCATAAAAAAATCAATATGAAAATTTCTCTTTTATGTACGTATTTAAATACTATATATATTTGATCTTGTAACTATTCAATATTTACTTACACAAGAGATATAAAATTTTGGAGCACATTATTTAGAGGCATAGACCCACGTCAACTTTAATCTTGCATATAGGTCGGTTTTCCTTCCTTACAAAGCACACTTTTGTATTTGACCAAATCATAATAGCAAACTTTTGTACACATTTAAAATTATATAATTGCACAATCCATTTAGAAATGCACATCTGAAAATAAAAAATATTGTATTTTTATTTGAAAGAAAGACAACTAATTCAGATATATATTTTTTAAGTGTATAAGTGAAGAAAAAAAAGTTCGCTTTATTTAAAGTGTATATTAAAATATATGATTTATTAGTTATGTCGCTTTTATATTATTTCCAATTAATATACAAATATATTTAATATTATATTTTATATTTTTTATGATTTTTTTTCTATAAATTTGTCATCACAATCAAGACAATGAATTGATCGATGTCGGTTAAATAATTACTCTCAAAATTCAACTTTTTTAGCAAAAACATTACCCCTAAAATTTAATCTAATGAAAATAATTAAATCTAAAAAGACTCAAATATGTCAAATGCGTCTTAAAATATATTAAAAACAATTCTTCCAAAGTCAACCTCCACAATACTCCATCATTACTTGGTTGCTTCTTTGATTCTTAGCACAAATGATATAGATATATTACATTAAGCAAATGATATTCCCTAACAGCTGTATTTATAGAATTTATTCTTTATATACCTAACACACCCACTTGTAAATAAAAAATAAATAAAAATAGAGCCTACAAAATTGGAAAATAATGTATTTTTCTCCATAGAACAATACAAAAGTAGTTTCTAATAAACAAAACTCAACTAATGAATATTACAAAAAAATTTCAAACAAATCAAAACTATGATGCACAAAAGCTAAGTACCAAAACAAGACACTTGAATTTTCTAAATTGCCAAAAATTGTTTGCAAGAGCTACTTTGGTTCATATTTTTTGTTCTTCAACCCTCAGGGGGTTTAAGTAAAGTTTGACTACGAATTGTTGAGTCAGAATTTGAACTGAATGGCAGAAACTGTTGTATCAATTGTTTTGGAACAACTCTACCAACTTGCACTAGAAGAAGGAGCTTTGCTAAGAGGTGTAGAGAGAGATTTCAAAGAGATCAAAGATGAACTTGAAAGCATCCAAGCCTTCCTCAAAGATGCAGACACAAGGGCTGCTGATGAAGAAGGAGAAGGAATCAATGAAGGAGTCAAAACTTGGGTGAAGCAGCTAAGAGAATCATCTTTTCAAATAGAAGATGTGATTGATGAATATGTTATGTATTTATCATCACAAAGGGTCAACAATTCTGGTTGCATAGCTTCAATCCAAAAGGTTGTTCAAATGATCAAAACATTGAAGCAAAGGCATCAAATTGCTTCTGAGATGAAAGAGATTAAGATATCAGTTCGTGGAATCAAAGAGAGAAGTTTGAGGTATGAGTTTAAGTCTGAAAATGGATTAGGAAGCTCTAGAGGAAGTATTAAAAGTGGAAATTTTGGTGATCCTAGAATGGCTTCTTTTTTCATTGATGAGACTCAAGTTGTTGGATTTGAGTCACCAAGAGATGAATTGGTTAGTTACTTGGTGAATGAAACTAATGACTGTATGGTGGTTTCTGTTGTTGGCATGGGAGGACTAGGAAAATCAACTCTTGCTAAGCATGTTTTTGATAACAAGTTGGTGAAAAAGCACTTCGATTGTCGATCTTTCGTAACGGTTTCTCAATCCTATACTGTCAGAGAGTTGTTTATTGATATGATAAAGAAGTTTTGTGAGAATAACAATGAGGCTTTTCCAAAGGGTCTTCAAGACATGGATGACAGAACATTGATTACTCATGTGAGGCAATACCTTGAGTCAAAAAGGTACTTGGTTTTGTTTGATGATGTTTGGAAAGAAAACTTTTGTGATGAGATTGAACATGCCATCATTGATAATAAAAAAGGAAGTAGAATCATTGTGACTACTAGAATGATGCATGTAGCTGAGTATTTTAAGAAATCTTTTTATGTTCATGTTCACAATCTACAACCTTTGAGTCCAACGAAAGCATGGGAACTTTTCTGCAACAAGGTGTTTAGAGATGGGAAGTGTCCAACAGAACTTGAGGAAATGTCCAATGAAATGGTTCAAAAATGTGGAGGGTTGCCTTTGGCAATTGTGGCCATTGGTGGTCTTTTGTCAACAAAATCAAAAACCATGATTGAATGGAGAAAGGTGAGTCAGAATCTGAGAATGGAGTTAGAGCGTAACGCGCATTTGACTAGTCTGGTAAGGATTTTATCTCTTAGTTATGATGATCTACCTTACCATTTGAAATCATGTATGTTGTATTTTGGTATATATCCTGAGGACTATACCATCAATCGGAAGAGACTTACACGGCAATGGATGGCTGAAGGGTTTGTGAAGAATGTGGGGAGAAGAACATTGGAGGAAGTTGCTGAAGAGTATTTGAAAGAGTTGATATATAGAAGTTTGGTTCAAGTTTCCAAAGTCGGTTTTGATGGGAAAGTCAAGAGCTGTCAAGTCCATGATTTGTTGCGCGAAGTGATTGTAAGAAAAATGAAAGATTTAAGTTTTTGTCATTTAATACATGAAGATGATGAACAAGTCACATTTGGAATAACTAGACGCTTTTCGATAGCAGCTATCTCCAACAATGTACTGAGAAGCGAGGGAATTCGTGCTATTCTTGTTTTCGACAAAGGTGAATTGCCTAAACATTTCATGAAAAGACTATGTTCCAAGTACAAGCTTTTAAAAGTACTTGATTTTCAGAATTCTTTGTTAAATTCTATTCCTGATAACATGGGGAATCTTTTCCACCTAAGGTACTTGAACCTAAGTCATACAAAAGTGAAAATTCTTCCTAGTTCCATTGGCAACCTAATAAACTTAGAAACCTTAGATCTAAGGCAAACTAAAGTGCATGAGTTACCTAAAGAGATAAACAAGCTCACAAAACTAAGGCTTCTTCCAGTTTATTATAGAAAATATGAAGAACATTATTCTATGTTAAACTTTACAAGAGGAGTTCATATGCAAGAGGGTATTGGAACCTTGAAATCTTTGCAAAAGCTTTACTTTTTGGAAGCTGATCATGGTGGAATAGAGCTTATCCAAGAGCTGAAAATGTTGAGACAGTTAAGGAAGTTAGGCATAAAGCACGTGCGGCGAGAATATGGCAAAGCACTATGTTCTGCTATTCAAGAGATGAACCAACTAGAATCTCTAAACATTGGTGTTATAGCTAAGGATGAAATCCTTGACTTGGATTTTGTATCAGCTCCACCTAATCTAAGAGTGCTTAACTTGAAAGGTAGATTAACAAAGTTTCCTAATTGGATACCAAAACTCAACTATCTTGTGAAGCTAAGACTTGGTTTATCAAACTTTGAAGATGATCCACTAAACTCTTTGAAGAGTTTGCCAAATTTGTTGAGGTTGAATTTGTGGGATGATGCATTTTGTGGAGAAAGTTTGCATTTTCAAGTTGGAGGGTTTCCTAAACTTAAGGAACTTGATCTCACTAGATTGAATAAACTAAGTTCTATCACTATAGACAAAGGAGCTTTACTCTGTCTTGAACATTTTAGATTTAACAACAATCCTCAATTGAAGGTGGTTCCACAAGACCTTCAACACTTGAAAAATCTTCAATTTCTTGGATTTGCTGATATGCCAGATGAGTTGGTTGAAAGCATTGATCCAGAGAAACGTGGAGAATGCCATTGGATTGTCAAGCATATTCAACTTGTACTAATTAGGAAGAAAGTAGGATCAAGATTTCATGATTATGAGTTGTATCCCATTCGTACTGGATCCAATGTCTGAATTATTAAGGTACACACTATTTCCTCTTCCCAAGTAATGCTCTATGTCACGAAGACGTGCCTGGTGTGTGGCACATCTCAGTGTCTGACACAGACACATGTTATTATATTCAATCACTTCCATTTTCTTAAATTACTACAAGTGTTTGCATGTCATTGTCGTATTGTGTATTCGTGTTTGTGTCAGTGTTTTATAAGTAATGTTTCTTTTATGAACGTTTCAAATTACATTGCCACTCTCACCAATTTATAATCTTTCTATTTTGAGTTTTTTCATTTCAAGCATAAAAAACTTCCCTTAACTTGATTACTTGCACCTTTCATGATTTGAAGACTATGTTTTAATGCATATACAGCTACCCTAAGAATTACAATATGTAAGTTGATTTTGTATTATATAGCACCCCTCTGCATATCAGGTTGAATGAAAATGGCTATATTTTTGTATTTTTGTTTTTGTTATGTATGATGTTTGTTTAAATTAACTTAATTATTTTTTTTAAGGTCACAACATGACTAATTAGCTTGTTATGTTATTTGTATATAATGCTCAAACTTGATTGTTTCCTTTGTATGTGTGAACAGATTCAATTCTCCAAGTTGCAGATGCATTCTGTCTCTTCATTCCCTCACTGGTGTGCTTGAATCCCTCTATAAATTACTTCCTTGAATTGAACTCATCTACTATATAATATATTACATACAATCAAGTAATATGTGTACTCTATTAATTGACATATGGTTTTGGCTTTTCTTTGTGTTTTTGTCATTTGTGGTGATATTTATTATTGGTACTTTTCAACAATCCTTATGATCAAGACATCTTCATTTGAATGAATATTGTCATTGTTAATGTAACTGTTATTCCAAGAATCAGATGAGTAAGTATCATTGTGTAGAAGTATAGAATTTCAAACAAGTATTCTATAAGGGAGAAACTTTCCCACCCCCTACACAACTTCAAATGTTCACATCTTTAAAAGCCTTCAAATTTTCACATCTTTAAAAGCCACAAAGATTACACCGTATAAATGTACTCTTCTTGATAATTATGCCGTCTAGGTACACTATCAAAAACATGTGTTTTTTAGAAATGTGAAGCGAAAGTTTCTCCTTTTTATACATGAAAGTCTCTATATTCTCACGCAATAAAGTCTCTTCATAGTCACCAAAATATGCAAACTCATAGTGGTTAGTTACAAACTAGCTCTATTTTTATAACATTTTTTATTAATAAGAAAACTACAAGACTTGTTTAATAAGCATATATTCAATTAATAATTAAGTGATTTAATAAAACACCTCTATCAAGTTTTACAATTTTATTTGTTAATCGATACTAAGCAAATCAGATATAGAAAAAGAAGATACAAAAAAATAAATTCTTTTATATGTCCAAGTAAAATTTTCAAATCATTTTCCATACTATCATTACGGTCTACAATGGCGGATCTTGGAAATATTTTTTAAAATTATTTTATTATTAAAATAATATTGATAAATTATTAAAATATCTTCTAACTTTTAGTTTGAAAAACAGCATTTCTCCTTTCTCCTCTCCACGTATGTATCTCTATCATGTCTATTAAATTTATTTTCTCTCTTAAAATTTATACTAATAAAATATAATAAAATTAATATGACAATCTCTATCTATAAATAAATTATCTAATATCGAATAATATCGAAGGATAAACTAACTAATAATATACAAACAAATTCCAACACTTTTAATTAATAACTCAATTTTTTACATATTAACAATTAATATATAATATAATAAAATACTATTTTTTAATTGTGAATTTATTTATGTATTTTTTTAGATGTGATACAATATTTAAATATAAAAAAATTGATGTATTTTTCAAGAAGAAAATTTTCGACTAAGACAAAAATTGTAACATAAATATATTTTATTTAATTAAATTGTGTAAAATTTTAAAAATTTGTATGAATTGTATGACAAAAAATTGTAAAACTTATAAGAATTAAAATTATAACTTTTTCAACTTATTGACTATGTATGAATTGTGTGAAATTCTAAAAAATTTATATAACCTGTAAGAATTTATACGAGATCCGCCACCGACGGTCCATAATTGAAATCCATAACTAATCCTTGGTCGTTGCGTATAAAAAGAACACATGTTAGAAGAATCTCTACAACACATTTTTTTCTTTCTGATTGTAGAACCGAACTAGAAAACAATTTCTATCTTGAGAAAACAAGACAATCAAAACAACTGCTAATCAAACTTTACCAAAAAGTTCGATCATGTACTACTAGCAAGGTTGATTGCACCTACAACAACATTCATTTGAAACCTAAAAGTTCATAAAGCTAATCTTACTATTAAAAAGAAAAACCTACATTTTCCTACACAAGATCATTGACATACCAATTAAAGGAAAAAGGGCTCATTCCTTTAGCACTAGTATGTACTCAATCTTCTGTTATCACCTGCTTTTCAACCTTAAGGTGTTACCCTTCTTCTTCATCATAATCTTCCTCATCCTCTTCTATCCTACTATTAATGTTTGCTGCAAGCTGCAGAGTGTCGATCGCCATCTTGTCCACATCAGAAAGAGACCAGCCTGGAATTTCTTCGTGTTGCATATCCATTGTTGTTGTTGCAGCAGGTTCAGGCAATGAGGCCTGAGTAATAGTTGTGTCTGTATTGAGTTTGTCTTCATTTTCATGTAAGTTGGCATTCAGATCAATGTTTCGGAGTGATTGAGTACTTTCCTCGTGAACTGCATTATTATTCTCCTTTGATAAGTCCTTTTGTTCTGGGACATTATCTATTGCCATGGATGCATCAGGGACTTCTTTGCTACTTTGCTGAATAGATGTGCATGGTTCAGATTCAACCTGCTGATGGAAGGTCTCTTTTTCTGCGGTTCGAGCCCCTCGACCGCGACCTCTTCCTCTACCCCTTCCTCTTCCCCTACCAGTACCACCTGTGTGGCTCAACTCAAGCTGTAATCAAACAAAACCATTATCAACCAAAACTAAAAACTAAAAAGCCATTTTGTGAGTTATTAGATTGTGTAAGCAATGTTGTCAAATAGCGGCACTATAGCCTAGCGGGAATTGAACAAATTGCCAGTACCGCGATAAGCTACTTAGTACATTGTGTTGTCAAATGGCAGTGCTATAGAATTGTAGCGTAGCAAAATTTGAACAAACCGCTATTTTCTGCGATCTGTAATTGACAACACTGCGTGTAAGCATACTAAATCTTGCACCAATGTCAATATGTATGCAAGTAATACTTCACGATAATTTAAAGAATATAATTTAGTTAAGCATTGTGTCCTGGTTTTTCATAAAAGGGAAATTACCATCTTACTCCGCTTAGTCTCTTCATCACTGTCATTGCCATCATCACCAGCAGCCGCTTTCCTGGAAAAATATGCATTCTTAACATCGTTAATTGCTTATATGCATAGATAAATTAGACAAGGTAAAAAGAAAGAAAAAAGATACTGGAATTCAAACCTTCTCTTTGGAACGGCGCGATCATCAGCCCCAACCTCAGAATGGCTATGGCCATGCCCATAGTCAGGAACCCTACCAACGATGTCTCTCAAAAAGTCGAAGACATTGTAGCTTTGTACACAATGTTTCCTGAAGTTTGTGTTCACCACTGGTTAGATTAGACTCATGATACATTATAGATATAAATCAGATGGGGATGCAGGACAGAGAAGTGAAACTATGTAATCAGATTTGAAGAATTGTCTAGAGGGGTTCAGTGTTCACTTTGTAGAAAATTGAAGAATTATGTTATAAGTATAACCGTTAATTGAATTATAAACAGGAGCGAAAATGCAAGCACATGTATAAAAACCTATGAAAGTATTCAAATCACATGGAATTTAACTGTTTTTGACCGAGTGATTTGAACTAGGAACTTTGCAACCTCCATACTTAATCATTTAACAAATATTCAGCACAAGTAAAATTGAACTACGAATAGACATAATTAAAGCCCGAAGATTAAATGTATTGGTCACATGACTTACAAATGCAATGCGTTCATGGTCTTTGCTCCTCTCTGAAGAGTTATTTCATAAGTGCGGTCACAAAGATCTTGCAAAAATAATTCCAGAGCCTTTGCTGTAACAAATTTGGGTCAACAACATATAAAAGAAAATGATTAACTAAAGAGTAAGTAAACGCAACTCACAAACTAAAACAGGAACTGCCAGTGCTATCTTTCCAACATCCTCATCTGCTTGCATAATCTTCTTTATCCGAGCCTGCAAATTAATGTTTCCATCAGATAAAGCATTCTTTTCAACGATCTCTTTGCTTAAATAGGTTATTTGAAAAGTGTCTAACTTATTATATTATCAAACCCAACACTCCTATTGGCTAAGATGAACAGTATGATTCAACAAGACCTACTTAATATCAGGAAATTTATTTACAAATATGATAGTAGCTATGAACCACGAATACTGACACGGGCACCGGTTACGACACTGATACTGACACATCTGCTCCATTAATAATTTGAGAACATTAATTAATTGAATGTAATCAAAGTATCAGTGTCGTGTCGGCGTCACACACTGACATGTATCGGACACAAGAACAAGTCTTAAATCAAAAGTGACAGTGCTACAACTGGCAAAATAGTTTTTTGGACAGTGACATTCTTCTATAACCATCTCCATCCAGTTTATCTATCCACGATGTGCATATGTTTTGCAAGCTTCACATCAAGTAATCAAGTAATTGGGATAATATGAAATACGTGCAAGGACTATCATTTACCTATAACCTTGCAGTAAAAAAAATAATGTTCTGGTGCGTCTTTTCAACCATACTTTGTATGATAAAGGCATCTTTGTTGCAGCAAAAACGATAAAATGAACAAATATCTGCATTTTTGCACTGCTGTTTGCAATTAGAATTTGCTGAGGCACGAAACTCAAAAGACAAAAATTGTATCTTTTGCTTTTATAATTCACGAAATTAAAGGGGCAAATGCATATATAAGCCTATATTTATCTCTCTAACCATCACTGAAGAGTAATCTAATTCACAAAACGGAAAAATTCTGCACGGCAAATTCTCAGAGCATTAATCCAAAGGGAAGGCCAAAGAGGTTTGTTATTAACCAAAAAAACCCCAGAACAACCACAATTATCCAAACCTAAAACACATAACATAAACCGATCATTAAGCTCCACAACAGCCCTAATTAACTCATTACTCACTAATTTTAATGCTAACAACAGTAACAAAACCCAAACAAACCAAGCACCCTAAGAGGCTAAAACTAACATCCAACACATAACTATTAACCCTAAATACTTCAATTTTTTTGTTCTTAACCTTATCATTATCAATTTTTGTTGTTTTTCAAACAAAATGAAACAAATCCTATGAAGTATATTAAATTTCAGTCACACACACCCCATATCCCAAAAACCCCCAATTATCATCAAACCTAAATTACAAATTTCCATTAAAATCGAAAAATAAAAATTCCCAGATGCAAAACACAACGGTTCTATGAAAAGATACAAACTTTATAACCAAAAAGCAAAAAAATAAATAAAAACTTACAGCGGGAAAACGGGTATCGAGCTTCTTCTTCATTGCACCAAACTAAATAAGGGTGCGACAAAAAAAATTGGGAATTTGAATAATAAGAAGAAGGTAACAATTTAGAAGAGAAAATCAAAGGAAGAGATGAAATTGTATGGTGTGATGTGAGATCCGAAGGTAGTGTGACAGAAACCACACCGGAATATCCGTCCGTACGAGTTTGACGAAGAAATTTTATTTTATTTTATTTAATAAATAAATAAAAATTATAAATTGTATGATGAGAATGATGATAAAAAGGTTATATAAACTTTACAGGGCTGTGAGGGAACGCGTGTGAAGTGCCAATAGTTGCATGACACGTGGCTGATACTTTTAAGAAACTTTATATTATAGATGGGAGGGAGGGAATGGAAAATGTTAGGAGGTAATAGGGAAATACATTTTCCTCTATTTTGGAGATTTGGAGAAAAGGAAATAGTCTAAATATAATTAAAATAATAATTTAAATTTATTTTTATTCTCTTATATGAAATATAACTATAAAAAAAAAAACAATTTTATTCTCTTATCCTTTAAATTAAATATTTCTCTATTTTTTTCTTTTCACCTTCCTGTTATTAAAATTAATTCCTTTCTCTTTATAGAAACAAACAAACCATAAGAATTTTAAATATAAATGACTATTTAGTAAAAAAAAAATTAATTTATATACATTATAGGTTTATATATATTGTCTCATTATTTAATATTGGGATAATACTTATTTTTATTATTGATAGTATATATTAGAATTAAACTTATTTAGAAATTTTAGTGGTTTTTCAAATATCTTCGTTTTAGTTGTAACGGTGATGGTCGCGAAAGAGATGGTAGTTTGACTTGTTTCTGAAATAATAATACTTATATTACTGTTTTGTTTTACTCTTTAAACTATATTGACATGATCATGAAAATTGTATGGGAATTCATGGTTTCCATTAACACAATAATCGTGCATGCGATCTTATAAAATAATGAGTTTGATTATTATTCCACCGAAAAATAAACGATCTTCGTATACTTTAATTTAATTCTTAATCCAAAAAAATAGAAAAACACAATGTGATAACATTCCATCTATTATTCTCATGCATTTATTTCGGAACACCTTAAACTTGTTTTATTTATATTATACATATATAATTGAGACCCATTCAATTCGAACAAACAAACTAGATGGAACAAGCAATATTATAGCTCATTTAGACGGATGCATTATCACACTAGATTAGATTTAAATTTTATGGATGTTTAAGTTTAACGCGTGGTTTGCCACACGTCTAATTACATGTCCATTTTATTTTGCTTTCATATTAGAAAGGGGTAGACTCATGGAGATGCAATTTTATTTAACTTTTAAGATTTGAACAGTGTTGACTCCACGAGGAGGATTTTAAGAGAAATTTTACTCAAGCTTAACACTCTAATAACTTAAATATAAACTATGAATACCTTAATATATTAAAGATTTATCTAATTAGGATGAAGTTCGATTTCCCAAGGAAAATTCTTAAGGCCTCGAAGGATCTAAATGTTCTCAATGCTAGATCAAATGAGAATGACATGATTCAAAAGATTAAAGAGCTATTGCTAGATCAAATGAGAATGACATGATTCAAAAGATTAAAGAACTATAAGGTAATGGAGCGTGAATAAATTTGGTGGACTCAAAGTAGGCATGACAACAGGATGGGTCGGGAGTGGATTTGTCTCCTCCATACCCGCACCCGACTAATCGGGGAAAACCTACACCCACATCCGTTTCATAGCGGATGTGAAATTTAGGTCTCATCCCTGTCCACAATGGGGTTCGGGTTCCCCGCCCACACACCTATTTATATATATAAAATTATAAATTTAAAAATTATATCTATTATAATTAATTTAATAAAATAATTATTATTAGATAATAATAAAATAAAAAATTATTTTCTATAGAGATAAGATTATAATTTTTACGATTTAAAAAATATTAAATATATTAAATTTATATATATAGAAAATTAAAAAATTACTATAATATTACTTGTGGGGCGGATTCGAATTCGGGTCCACAGTGAATATCATCACCCTAAATCCGTCCCCACCCCCAAAATTTAATTTCAAGGAAAATTCACATCTGCACCCACATGTCAATCAAAACGGGCTTTCTCCATTCAAATCAAAAGGTTTGAATGGATATTCGCGGGTGCAAATTATATTGTCATCCATAGCTCAAATATCTATAGCTCTTTGGCTTGAACACGAGGACCATAATACAAAATTATTCCATCATAAGGCTTCGTAAAAGAGGAAAATAAACTAAATCAACTTCATATCAGATGGGCAAGTTGAGAAAACTCACGAATGAGGATGATTTTGCTAGGACCTTCACTAATTTTTTTTCTGGACTTGTTCTTGTGTTGAAAAAACCCTATAACGTTATGCTCAACAATCCATTTCAATTACATGATGAATAACCAAAGGCGGAAGCGTACCTGTGGGAATTGTCATTGATGAAATCCTGGGATGATGATGATAGAGCCAATGGGTTGGGTGATCTTTCTCAGCAAAACACCCTGAAGACCTTGCTCTCTTGATGGGGATAGAGAGAACCAGAGAGTTTTCTCCTAGTGTTTGTGAAACTGAATAGTCTTATTGTGTTTTCCTTGGGGACCACTACCCCTATATATAACTATTATTAGTTATATCCCAAATTGCAGTATTTCTAATTCAGCCCCTCATTAAATTAGAAACCGCCTAGTATCTACACTATTAATTTTCATAACTATTATGTTCTTTAGCCATAAACTATTATATATTATTTGACCCCTAGTTTATTGGCTAATTATATAATGACCCTAACACACTTTATTAATTAATTACATATGTGACCTATAAATCTTACAATCTCCCACTGGTCACACATGTATACTTAGGAGTGTGTTAGACTTTATTACGTCAAAAATGTCATTATAATTACCTTGAGCCTAATCCAAATTGTGTCGTCCATTAATCGTATCAGCACATGGAACCAAAGAGGCTTTCGTCATAATAAGCATAACTAAACCCATCAATGATCACCCGCACTGACACAACTAAATGACATAGACCCATTATGAAAAGTGTAGCATGGAAAATTACACGAAGTTGGTCAATGCATATCAATTTTCAACTGGTCCTACTTTACCGAATGAGATCATACTATAACTTAAATGTACAAAGTAACCAAAACTGAATATTTTAAACTTTATTTCTGATCAGAAAATCCAAATACAATGTATTTGTATTTTACAATTAAACATAGAACATAAATTACATAATGGACGAAACTCCCACTAAAATCAAGATCCCTCAAACTGTAGCACACCCATGTGAGCAGTCATGGAGTTTGTCCTTAAGTGTTATATGGATAACTGTCCACTTTGTACCTTCTCTTTAACAACTAGGAACTTAATGTCAATGTGCTTTGACTTGGTTGAGCTCCTATTATTGTTAGAATACAGGACTGTTGATCTATTGTCACAATACAACTTGAGTGGTCTTTCAATCCCGTGACAAAATTTCTCAGCCAAATGTCCTGGTCAGATGCCTCATGAATTGCTACGAGTTCTGATGCCATGGTTGATGAAGCAGTAAGACCTTGCTTGGCACTACGCCAAGAAACTGCTCCACCAGCTAACAGAAAGACATAGCCTGAAGTTGATCTTAAGCTGTCTTGGCATCCCGCAAAATCCGAGTCAGAGTACCTAGTGATCTCTAACTGGTCTGACCTCCTATATGTGAGCATGTAGTTTCTTATTCTCTTCAAATATCTCATGACCCTCTTGGCTGCTTTCCAATGGTCAAGACCTGAATTGCTTAAATATCAGCCTAAAATCCCTACTATGAATGCTATGTTTGGACGCATACATAAGACTCCCTACAGCTGAAGCATACGGGATCTTTTGCATTTCTTGAATTTCCAAACTCCCCTTAGGGCACTGTTTGAGACTAAACTTGTCTCCCTTAGCAACTGGGGTGTCCCCTGGTTTGCAATCCTGTAACCGAAACCTTTTGAGAGCCTTATCGATATAGCTCTTTTGTGACAATCCAAGAATACCTCAAGATCTGTCTCGGTGTATCTGAATTCCTAATACAAAAGAGGTGTCACCAAGATCTTTCATCTCAAAATGCTTTGATAGAAATTTCTTAGTTTCATGCAACATGCCTATATCGTTAGTGGCAAGCAGTATGTCATCAACATACAAGACCAGGAAAATATGTCTGCTCCCACTGAACTTATGATACACACAATCATCAACTGTATTCATCTCAAAACCAAATGAGAGAATTACTTGATGAAATTTATGGTACCATTAACGAGAAGCTTGTTTTAGCCTATAAATGGATTTTCTTAGTTTGCACACCATATTCTTTGGGTCTCCCAACACAAAGTTTTCTGGCTGCACCATATAGATCGTCTCATCAATGTCGCCATTGAGAAACGTTGTCTTTACATCCATTTGATGAAGCTCCAAATCAAAGTGAGCAACAAGAGCCATGATTATTCTTAAAGAGTCCTTCGATGAAACCGGAGAGAAAGTCTCTTTATAATCAATCCCTTCCTTTTGAGTATAGCCTTTAGCTACAAGACGTGCCTTATATCTCTCCACATTACCATTGGAATCCCGCTTGGTTTTAAAAATCTATTTGCAACCAATGGGTTTCACTCCTTCAGGTAATGAGATAAGTTCCCAACTGAATTGTCTTGCATAGACTTATACTCCTCATTCATTGCTTCGATCCACTTATCTGAATGGGAATCTTGCATGGCTTGATGAAAATTGACCGGGTCGTCTTCCGTCATGCCAACATTTTCCTCTACTTCATTGATAAATACTACATAATCATCCGAAATAGCATTTTTCCTTTCTCTAGTGGATCTCTGCAATGAAGCTGGCTCTTGAGGCACTTGTTCTTGAGGATCTTGAATTTGATCTGGATTTTGTTCTTCCTGGACAACCAAATTATCTTGAGTTTGTTCAATAATGGGAAAGTCAACCGGTGGAAGAATCAGTTCTGGAATTGTTACTGATTCTTCCTCAAAGACAAAATCTTTAACCTTAATCTTCCCCCCAAACTCAATATCCTCAAAGAACATTGTCGTTCCCGTCTCAAAAATTGTTCTCAATTTTGGATCATAAAATTTATAGCCCCTTGATTTTTCTGAGTACCCTATAAAATAGCTGCTAATTGTTTGGGGTTCAAATTTCTTTTCATTCGGCCTATAAGACCTTGCCTCAGTTGGACATCCCCAAACATGAAGGTGCTTCAGACTAGGCTTACGCCCAATCCAAAGCTCATATGGTGTTTTAGCCGCTGCCTTAGTTGGTACTCTATTAAGAATGTATGCTGCTGTTTTTAATGCCTCTCCCCAGAGTGACTCTGGCAAGGTGGAAGGACAAATCATACTCCTTACCATATCCTTAAGAGTCCTGTTTCGTCTTTCAGCTACACCATTCATGTTGGGTGACCCCGACATAGTGTATTGTGGGACGATTCCACATTCCTCTAGGTATTTGGCAAATGGTCACGGACGTTGTTCACCTGAACCGTCATATCTGTCGTAGTATTCACCACCACGATCAGATTTGACCTTTTTAATTCTCTTATTAAGTTGATTCTCAACTTCCGCCTTAAAGGATTTGAACACGTCTATTGATTGGGACTTTTCATGAATTAGGTAAAGGTAGGCATATCTAGAATAATCGTCTATGAATGATATAAAATATTGTTGACCATTCCAAGAAGGAGTTGGAAATGGTCCATAGATGTCCGTATGTATCAATTCTAAGACGCCTGTAGCTCTATATGCGTCTAATTTCTTATCTTTAGTTTGTTTTCCTTTAATGCATGCTACACAAACGTTAAAGTCTGTGAAGTCAATGGAATCTAAAATTCCATCTAACACAAGTCGTTCAACTCTATTTCTAGAGATGTGACCTAGACGCTTGTGCCAAAGCACTCCTGAATTGAAATTGTCAATTTTTCGCTTAGTACCACGTGATTCCACACTCAAGGTTTCATTATAGTTAGCCACAGTTTCCAACAAATAAAGATTATCATAACCAGAAAGTAAATCGGTTCCAACAACATTCGACTTTAAGGACAAAGTAATTTCTTTATTGCCGAATGAACAATAATATCCTGATTTGTCCAAATAAGAAATAGAGACCAATTTCCGTCTAAATGACGGTACATCAAAAGTGTCTTCTAAATCCAAATAATGACCGGAACTTAATAATAATCTAAATTTTCCTATGGCTTCAACTTCTACCTTCTTCCCATCTCCTACATAGATGCATCTTTCAGTATCACTAGGCTTTCGGAAGTTCAAGCAACCCTGCATTGAAACACTGATGTTAGTAGTTGCACCAGAGTCTAACCACCAAGTGTTTCCAGGTACTGAAGCTAAATTAACCTCAGAACAGACCAAAGACAGAATCATACATTTCTTAACACGCCAAGCGTGATATTTGGCACAATCCTTCTTCACGTGTCCAAGACTCCTGCAAAAGAAGCAGTTGTTTTCCTTAGTCTGCTTCTTTTGTTCTGGACCCTTAGCAGCAGCTTTGTTCTTGGGCTCCTCAATTCTTTTCCTTTTGCCCTTGTCTTTAGAGATGCTAGTAAAGTGAGCGCTTTCAGTCCTATCTTGCTTCAGCCTGTCCTCTTCTTGCACACATAATGAAATGAGCTCATTAAGAGTCCATTTCTTCTTTTGACAGTTATAAGTCACCTTAAACTAACTGAATTGCGAAGGAAGAGACAGCAATATTAAACGAATGAGTAAGTCATCTGACAACTCAAGCTTTAGTCCTTTAAGCTTAGAAGCAATGTTGGACATCATCATAATGTGCTCTCTTATATTTCCCTTGCCTTGATACTTCATGGAAATTAAATTCTGAAGCAAAGAACTTGTTTCAGCCTTATCACTTTTTTCAAAGCGTTTTTCCATCTCAACAAGGAAATTTTTAGCTGTAACTATCTCATCCGAGACAGCACCTCTAAAGACCTCAGGAATGCCATGCTTTATGATCATAAGACTTATGCGATTTGAGCGATCCCATTTCTCATACTCTAATTTTTCCTCAAAAGAACTAGAGTCCTTAGGAGTAGGGGGGCGTTCAACTCTTAATGCAAGGTCTAGATCCATGCAGCCAAGAACGATCAGAATGTTCTTTTTCCATTCCTTAAAATTTGTCCCATCAAGGACAGGAATAGAACTCAAATTTGCAGATATGGAAGCAATAGATGATGTGAATTAAATAAAGAACGAAACTTAAAAACTCACATTATAGGAAAATAAATCAATAAATAAATAAATACATATGTTCAAATCATGGAATTTAACCCATCTCAAGATACCCGGTGCACATTGATGTCAAGTCTTTGGACAGTAACACCAACTGCTAGTGGTACTCTTGCTGCAACGATCAAATATTGACAATAAGATATGTCAAACAATAAACCTTCCTTTGGGCCGATTTGCTGCTCACATGTATACCAAATAATCGTCACACATTTATCATCGCAGGTGTACATGTAATTCTGCCAAATATTAACCTTCCTTTGGGCCGATCAATACCCGCATGAATAAACATATACACAGCCATTTGACACTCTTCATGAGCAATTTAGACAAGAGAGGTCACTTTGGTGACATCAAGTTTCAATTAACTCATTCAAAATGTCAAACTTGACTTGAACAAATATTTATTATATCCAAATAAAACAATATTTAAAAAAAATATTGTTCACTAATATAAACTGTGTTTCATTAGTATTTGATAATTATTATTTTATAATGAAGAGAGCATCTTATTGAACATTAGGCAAGGACAAACAAAAAATCTAATCAATAGTAGAATATACAAGTAATACTCAGTAACTCTAGTCTTTCTATTATAAACATATATCATGTTTTGCACACGTGCAAATTTTACAGATTTATTATTATTATTTTTTTTTTAAAACGCTTTTGAGTTCTCTTTTCTCCTATTGCTTCTACATCAACAAACATAAACAGGAATGGCCTCCCCTACTAGCAAAACTAAGACACCAAAGGTAATGTACAATTCGTAATCCTATTAAGATATGATCAACTAAATTTAATAGTCTTGCGAAATTGGAGACATCAACAATATACTATAGTATATGTACCCAAACATCACCAATTTTCCATCCGCCTAGCTCCGAATGATTAATTAATACACAAGTAAAACAAACAGAAAATTAAGGTTAAAAATTCAAAAAATTGTTACACACACAAGTTCGGCAAACTAAAACAGAGAAACATGTCTCACTTCCAACTAATACATCCTGTCTTGCGCTCTAACTCAGAATATAATATGAATCGAGGGGGGCACATATTTGAAATCATCTCATTTCGAATGACCAATGTTAACATCGGAGCTTTTTCTTTCAAAAATTATAACAATCATGATGATAGTGGAAGATTGAACAGAATTTCATGGCATTGTTCACGATTCATTAATTGTTCCAATCATCCAAAACAATCAACAATTATAGAAAATCTTTATAGTAAACCATCAATTGCACATCAACACGAAAGAAAAAAAAAATTATAACCGAAAAACAAAAAAAATATGGATATTCCCAAATTACAAACCCTAAGATTTCAATCATGTCAAAATTCCCAAATTGAATCCTAAAAACAAAGACAATAACCGAATTTCATCATGAATTAAACATGGTAGGCTCTGATACCAATTGTTGAAAAAACCCTATAACGTTATGCTCAACAATCCATTTCAATTACATGATGAATAACGAAAGGCGGAAGCATACCTGTGGAAATTGCCATTGATGAAATCCTGGGATGATGATGATAGAGCCAATGGGTTGGGTGATCTTCCTCAGCAAAACATCATGAAGACCTTGCTCTCTTGATGGGGATAGAGAGAACCAGAGAGTTTTCTCCTTAGGGTTTGTGAAACTGAATAGTCCTGTTGTGTTTGCCTTGGGGACCACTACCCCTATATATAACTATTATTAGTTATATCCCAAATTGCAGTATTTCTAATTCAGCCCCTCATTAAATTAGAAACCGCCTGATATCTACACTATTAATTTTCATAACTATTATGTTCTTTAGCCATAAACTATTATATATTATTTGACCCCTAGTTTATTGGCTAATTATATAATGACCCTAACACACTTTATTAATTAATTACATATGTGACCCATAAATCTTACATCTTGATCCACATATGTGCCCTCTCGTATTGAAGAAGTGGTTTGGGTTGTGCAAGGTCGCATCATTGAGAATATGAGAACCATCCTTGAGAATGAATTCACTAAAGAAGAAGTGTACCTAACCCTTAGGTCTATCAAACCAACAGGTGCCTCTGGTCCTGATGGCATACTTACGATTTTTTTTTTAGAATTTTTGGCACATTATAGGACAAATGACTCTCCATATTCTTAATCAAGGTGATGACTCAACCAACATCAATCAAACATTCTCTTGCCTCATCCCCAAAGTCAAAAGTCCAAATGTTCCATGTGACTAATGAGCAATCTCTTTTTATTAGGTAGTTTTTAAAATTTGTTACCAAAATCATTGCAAGCCATCTAAAATTAATCTTACTAGAAATTATAGATGGATCCAAAAGCGCTTTTGTTCCTAATAGACTAATTATAAACAATGCTTTTGTCGCTTTTGATACTTTCTATTATATGAGGATAAAAATGATTGGAAAAAAAAGGCAATGTTAGCATTAGGTTAGACATGTGTGTCGCACCATAAAATTTCGAGTGTTCCTCGAATTTAATGCAGTTGCCACCAAAGTTTATTAAAAAATAGAGAAAACTCTTAAAAAAGAAAAATGGTCTTTAAAATCTAATTTTGAATTCGAAACTAGATTATGTGTAAGGAATGTATTAACACGCTACGACATCCATTAACTTAAATATATTTATTTCTCCTTAGTATTTTAAACATGGATATCAATTGGGTTTTTACGAATGTGATTTTGAAATAAAAGTGTGCTTAAGAAAGAAAGGGAAAAAAATTTATTAATGTACTTGACAAAAGTGTGATTTTGCTCCTACGTATCTCATGGTACGATGAAGAAATTAAAGTTACGTAGTTTTTGGGTCAAAAATGCAGATGTATTAAGAAAATGAGTTTGTTTGATTTAAATAATTAATTTATAATGTGAGTTTTAAGACTATCAAATTGTACAACTTGTGTCTTAAAAACTCAATAACTGAAAAAGATGTCACATCTAGTTAATCCGTTGATGAATTTCAATATGATCTCCTCGATTCAACCCAATATGTATACTAATATCAAAGTGATTCCTACGTCAAGCATAGGATTTCATGTCTCAATTAAGAGGAGTCATGGAAAGAACAGGCTCAAAATCTCGATCAATTCCTTTTTCAAATCCTGCAGCAGCTGCGCAAGCTCTTCCCGCGTGCCATAAATGACCTACGAATAGGAAGAATCCTAGAACAAAATGAGAAGTAGCTATTTTACATCTAGTTAATCTACTGAAGAATAGTTTATTATTTTGTTATAAAAATAAACTTTAAAATCCCAAGTTGTACAAATTATGTTATAACCGCTCAAATATTAAAAAGATATAAAAATTAAATAACTACTTTAAAATAATTTTTATATAATATTAATTTATTATGAAGATGAGTTCTAGAACTACTAATCTGTCACACACTTATGTCTTAACAACTCAAAAGTTAACACATGTCACATTTAATTAAACCTTCAATATTTGATTATATTTTTGTTTTTATTTTAAAAAAATTAAAATTTGATGCTAAATATTAAATAAAACTAAATAACTTTATCAAATAAAATCAATAATAAACACAAAAACAAAATAACAGTAAAATTTATATCTCAAGTTAACAAAACACAATAATAAAATATAGTAATCCCATTGCAGTTTTTTTTCAAGAAAACAAAATAAAATGTTAAGCAAAACATAACACGGTTTCAGCTTTTTTTCAACATTTCCAAGAAATTTCACAAAACAAATTAGAACACGCTTTCCTGCAATAAAGCATACCACACTTTTAGACTTTTTTTTCAGAAAAAAACAAAAGAGAAAACATAACACATTTTCAACAAACAGAACAAGTTATTTCAAGAAGAAAAAAAAAGGATTGACAAACATAAACAAAGCTTAAATAAAAGGAAGGTGAGAGGGAGGAGATACATACTTTAAGGTATATGTATTATACTCTTGTTCTTTTCTTTAATTCTCAATATTTTACCCCTCAAAAGTCTATGAATGAATGA
This sequence comes from Cicer judaicum, assembly GCA_037974835.1. NCBI lineage: Eukaryota > Viridiplantae > Streptophyta > Magnoliopsida > Fabales > Fabaceae > Cicer > Cicer judaicum. The sequence continues at coordinate 4,124,001 of JBBPBS010001130.1, forward strand.
AAATAAATAATAACTCATTCATAAAAATAAATAATAACTATATTTTATGTGACTCATTTCTTCAGGTGAAACAAAATTTATTATTTAAAATAATATTTGTAAAAAACAAAATATTTTTGTTTTACGCTGTTTTATTTCAATATCAGAATGATAATTATTTTAAATTTTCGTATTATATGTCACATTTTTTAAATCATATCACGTCATTATTTTTTAGTTAAAAAATTATAGAGGACTAAAATTATCGATTTTTACAATAAAAATCAATTTCATAAATCAGTAAAAATAGAGGGATTAATATTACAGTTAAATCTTTTATTTTATATAGAAATTTATATAGAAAATAATTGACAAAATGATAAAAATAAAATAAAACTAAATATAATAATATAAAATAAAAGAGAATAAAATTTTATTCTGAACAATTTTGAAGCAGCTATTTGTACTAAATGATTAAAGTGAAAATGAATTTTTAGATCCGTAGCATGTGCTTGCGTTGGGTAGAAATTTGTTATCCAAGTTGTTGCTACATTGTTGGCATCATTACTCTAGAAATATTGATTAATTTAATGTATGTTTGGATTTACAGTAAATTTAATAAAATTATGAATGCATTTTGATTTTGTAGAAGATCTTAATGGCAGTTATTGCATAATTACTGTGATTTTGTCAAATTTAAACATGTTATAGATTTTATAATGAGAGATCAAAATGGTTATGGTAGCATGACTAAGTTTTTTGTACCATTGCAATTTGCAACACAAAATGGTGAGAGAAAAGACAGAAATTTTAATAAATATATAAATTTTGAAATTACAATTATATTTACTATTTTGTGCTTTTATGTTTGTCACTTTTAGTATGAGAAGTTGAAAGTCTCTGCATCTATGTGGAAAGAGAAGATACCTCAATCATGCTCTTCAAAATTGGTCCCCTCTAAAAACTAAGACAAGATCTAGTGCCCATTTTTTTAAGTGTGTGTTTAATTTTGCAGCGATGAAAACCGATTTTGTATAAGTTGGTTTTGTTAAGAAGTAGTTGAGCTTAAAATAATTTATAACTAAAATATGGTCCGCGCTACACGGAATTAATTAATTAATTTTATAAATTTTATAAATAATATTTTATATATAATAAATATAGTTATTTTATAATATTATTTTATTAATTTGTAATAATTGAATATGATTAGGAAAATTAAAATGAGAGAAAATTATGTTTATCACAATCATCTAATTTAATTTTTAAAATATTTTGTAAAATTCGTATGATAATTTATTATATAGGATAATTATTTGACTCATTGCACTTTGATTGTTAATTTATTTTTCAACATACAATGGTACTTGTATTTATTTGATGAAATAAAATATAAAATACAAACTCAAAATAAGATGTCAAAATTTAAAAATATAATTGACTATTCAATATTTTTTATTTTAAAAAAATATTAATGTTGAATTATATTGTAGCGTAGTCTAAATTTATTTGTTTTATTAGTATGATATCTTAATTGCGAGCATGAAAAATTGTTGTAAAAAAAAATTATTAAATATATTTCATCAAGAGTTTTTAAAAAAAAAACATAAGTTGTTGTGACATCGGGAGTCTATTTTAAATATATATATATATATAATAGATAATAGATTTTAATAATTAGAAATAA
>JBBPBS010001130.1:4126297-4206453 GCA_037974835.1 Cicer judaicum
ATATATATATATATATATATATATATATTATAATTTTGAATAAATTTGTGTATTTTAATAATTGGAAGTAACTTTTATAATAATTTTTCATATATTCGTATTTTATTATTAATTTTAATAAATTTGTGTATTTTCTGTCAAATAGAATGTATATTTTTATTTTATAAAATGTTACTAAAAAATAGATTGACATAAATTGAAAGAAATTATAAATGGATTGACATTAATGAGTAATTGAATTTTTAACGTTACTCACTATAAGTGGAATAATATAATTGTCGAATATTTAGGAGTGATTACTCGGTCTTTTTTTTTTATTAAATTTAATGACTAATAATAAATTATTAGGATATTAGGGATTGAGAGCAGGATTAAATGAGATTAGACATTGAGAGTATAGTTGAGAAGGAAGAAAGGAAAAGAGGTTCACATCAGTTTTTTGGCAAGCTGATGTGGAAAATATTTATATAGGTGGATGATATAGGATGAGTTGGCATATAGGTACATATAATAACTTAGCATGGAAGTCTGTTTTAAATATATATATAATAGATTGGATATATTCATTCAATAAAAATAAGTATGAACAATAAATTCGAGAGTAAAAACAATCCCATTTTGAGATAAAAACTTCAAAATCCAACTTTAAGCCAAAATTTATTCTAGATACATAAGCAATTCTACTCAAAAACACTTAAATATGTGAAAATCAGTTTATGTGTTTATAATCACTTTTGCATTTCAGATAAGTGAATTTAAAACATGCTTAAACTCCCATTTTTAAAGTCTACCTCCATGACCATCATGCTCCATCACTTCTTGGTTGCTGCTTTGATTGTTGTCACAACAAATAATAATATATTACTTAGATGCAAATAGTATTCTGAAGACCAAGACTCTTCATTTCTCACATAGCTATATTTAAATAATTAAGTCCATATAGTACCTACCTTACACAGCCACTTGTTCTTGAAAAATAATTGTATTTGTCTCCACACAACAATAGAAAAACAGTATCTTGTAGACTCAACTATTCATTAATCTAAGTCATTCATCAAAGTTATAGTACTAAAAAACTAAGCACCAAAACAAAACACTTGAACTTTCTTGGATTGCCAAACATTGCTTGCTAGAACTTGCAATCTGTTTGATGAAAACATTGAAATGAAATGGCAGACACTGCAGTGTCATTGGTTTTGCAGGAAATCTGCCAATTTTTATTAGAAAAAAGAACTTTGCTGACAGGGATTGAGAAAGAGTTCACTGACATCAAAGATGAACTTGAGAGCATCCATGCTTTACTGAAAGATGCAGACAAAAGGGCTGCTGATGAAGGAGGAGAAGGAGGAGCCGACGAAGGTGTCAAAACTTGGGTGAAACAACTGAGAGAAGCATCTTTTCGCATAGAAGAGGTGATTGATGAGTATAACATGTATGAGGCAAAAAGGGTCAACAATTCTGGATTCTTATCCACACTCCAAATGGTTATCAGCATGATCACATCCATGAGTCCGCGCCACCAGATTTGTTCTGAGCTTCAAGACATCAAGTCATCAATTGCTAGAATCAAAGAAAGAAGTTCAAGGTTTGAGTTTAAATCTGAAAGTGAATCAGGAAGCTCTAGAGGGACTAAAGCTCCTAGAATTGGCGACCCTCGAATGGCTCCTTATTTCATTGAAGAAACTCAAGTTGTCGGGTTTGAGTCGCCAAGAGATGAATTGGTTAGTTGCTTGGTGGAGGGAAACAATGAGCTCATGTTGGTTTCTGTTGTCGGCATGGGAGGACTCGGAAAAACAACTCTTGCCAAGCATGTTTTCGACAGCCAGTTGGTGAAAAGGCACTTTGATTGTCGTTCTTTCATAACAGTTTCTCAATCCTACAAAATGAAGGAGCTGTTGATAGATATGATAAAGAAGTTTTGCAAGGACAGCAATGAGCCTATTCCAAAGGGTCTGCAGAAGATGGATGATGAAACATTGATTACTCATGTGAGAAAATACCTTGCAACAAAAAGGTACTTGGTGTTGTTTGATGATGTTTGGAAAGAAAGTTTTTCTGATGAGATTGAACATGCCTTAGGTGGTAATGACGAAGGAAGTAGAATCATTGTGACCACTAGAATGATGCAAGTAGCTGAGTACTTTAAGAAATCATTTGCTGTTCATGTTCACAATCTACAACCTTTGTCTCCAAACAAAGCTTGGGAACTGTTCTGCCACAAAGCATTTAGAGGGCAGTGTCCAAATGAACTTGAGGAAATGTCGAATGAAATTGTTAAAAAATGTGGAGGGTTGCCACTGGCAATTGTGGCTACTGGCGGTCTTTTGTCAACAAAACCTAAAACCATGTCTGAATGGAGAAAGATGTGTAAAAATATGAAAATGGAGTTAGAGCGCAATGTGCATTTGACTAGTCTATTAAGGATTTTATCTCTTAGTTACGATGATTTGCCTTACCATTTGAAATCATGCATGCTATATTTTGGTATATATCCTGAGGACTACACCATCAATCGCAAGAGACTTACTCGGCAATGGATGGCTGAAGGGTTTGTCAAGTATTTGCATGACGAGAGAAGACCTTTGGAGGAAGTTGCTGAAGAGTGCTTGACAGAGTTGATACAAAGAAGTTTGGTTCAAGTTTCCAAAGTTGGCTTTGATGGGAAAGTCAAAAGTTGTCAAGTCCATGATTTGTTGCGTGAAGTGATCATTAGAAAAATGAAAGACTCATGTTTTTGCCATTTAATGCATGAAGACGAAGAACACGTCACAGTTGGAATAACTAGACGCTTTTCTATAGCAGCTATTTCCAACAATGTGTTGACAAGCACTAGTAACTCGGGAATTCGAGCTATTCTTGTGTTTGACAAAGGTCAATTTCCTCAACATTTCTTGCATGAAGTATCTGCCAAGTTCAAGCTTTTGAAAGTACTTGATTTTGAGAATTCTTTGTTGAATTCTATTCCTGATAACTTGGGGAATCTTTTCCACCTAAGGTACTTGAACCTGAGTCATACAAAAGTGACAGCTCTTCCTAGTTCCATTGGTATGCTAGTGAACTTAGAAACCTTGGATCTAAGGCAAACTCAAGTGCATAAATTACCAAAGGAGATAAACAAGCTCACAAAGCTAAGGCTTCTTCCTGTTTATTATCGAAAGTATGAAGGGCATTATTCTATGTTGAACTTTACAACAGGAGTGCAAATGGAAGAGGGGATAAAATGCTTGAAGTCATTACAGAAGCTTTACTTTTTGGAAGCAGATCATGGTGAAATAAAGCTTATCCAAGAGCTCAAAATGTTGAGACAGCTAAGGAAGTTAGGCATAAGGCGCGTGCGGGGAGAGTATGGAAATGCGTTATGTGATGCAATACAGGAGATGAATCACCTTGAATCTCTAAACATTACAGCTATAGATCAAGAGGCAATCCTTGACTTGGATTTCCTATCAGCTCCACCCCCCAATCTTAGAGTGCTCAACCTGAAAGGAAGGTTAACAAATTTGCCTAATTGGATTTCAAATCTCAACTATCTTGTGAAGCTAAGACTTGGTTTATCAAACTTTGAAGATGATCCTCTAGGCTCTTTGCAGAATTTGCCAAATTTGCTGAGGCTGAATTTGTGGGATGATGCCTTTTTAGGTGAAAGTTTGCATTTTCAAGTTGGAGGGTTTCCTAGGCTAAAAGAGTTGGATCTTACTAGATTAAATAGATTGAGTTCTGTGTCTATAGACGAAGGAGCTTTACTTTGTCTTGAACACTTTAGATTTAACAACAACCCTCAATTGAAGGTGGTTCCACCAGACCTTCAACACTTGAATAATCTTCAATTCCTTGGATTTGCTGATATGCCAGCTGAATTAGTTGATAGCATTGACATTGAGAAAGATGGACCATGCCATTGGATTATCAATCATATTCCACTTGTACTAATTCGTCAGAAAGTAGGAACAAGATTTCATAACTATGAGTTGCGCCAAATTCCTACTCAATCCAATGTCTGAAATATCAAGGTACTCTCTCTTTCCTCTTACAATGTAATGCCTCCCTTTGCATGAGTGTTTGCATCTTTCTTGATTTTATGTAAAACTATGCTTTAATGCATGCAAACCTATCTTAAGAAAAGTTATCTTACAACTTATTGTGATAAAAAATTACAATATTTAAGTTGATTGTGTATGTCAATATTTTCAATTTCCAATCATGAAAAATAGTGGTTTGTTTGAATTCCGCTATGCTACAGTGCTAGAGTCTATAGCTGCTATTTCACAATGCTTTGTATTAAATTTTGTGTCGCGGAACAAAACTAATTTGTTAAAATTCCACTATGCTAAAGTGGCTATTTACAAGTATATGTAACACTCCTATGCATATAATGGTTGAATGAAAGTAGCTATATTTTTGTATCTCTGATTTTGTTAAGTGTGATGTTTGTGTTAGTTCATATTTTATTTTATTTTTATTTTCATCATGCATGTTTATTGATGTGTGATACTTCTAACTTCAATCAGCTCTTTCCAAAATCATGTAACAAGATTGTTTATTCAGCATTAGAAAATTTAAGTTCATAAGACCAATTAGCTTGTTATGTTATTTGTATCATGATCCATTTTGATAGTTTCCTGTGTCTATGTGAACAGATTCAAATTCTCCACGTTGCAGCTCACAAATGGTGTGCTTGATTCAGCTAATAAAATTTCCTTGAATTGAACTCATCTACTATAATCAAGGAATGTGTACTTTATGTTTTCTGTCATTTGTGGTGTTGTTTATTTATATGTTGATCAAAGTTGGAGTCAGCAACCTAATATGTTTGTTACTTGTGTGTAAGCAAACCTAAGAACTACATTATATGTTGTTGCTAATAGTATTTCTTACATTACATGCATATATGCTTTTAAAAATTCACATTGGACCACTATGCATATCTATCTAGTAGAGTACTAAATAGTAAGCAATTAAGACAACGACTGATTCAGTTTGAATTATACCCGAGTTTGAATTATACCCGAGTTTGAATTCCTACTCAAATAATTTTTTGTCATACTTTACGTACCTTTTGGTTAAACTCTAGACTATCAAGACCCTGTTCTCTTGAGAACCAGATGATTAAAACCCAAAAAAATTATTGAGAATTATTAATTCTATACAAACCAATTGAACACCAACTCCCGAGACAACAAAAACAAATACCTATTTTAAACCAAATACACATATTGTATTTTACCTTATGGTTCTAAATTGTGGTGGGGCTGCAGTTCAGTTACATTGCGAAGTTTGATATTACAACAAAATGCAAACAAATGTGACTAATGTAGCCGCGACTAATGTAGCCGCAATTGCGGTTGCAATGTTAGCTTGGTAATAATATTCACAAAACATCTAACAGTGATTACAACTAACTACTACAACCAGGAATTCATGTCATATAAAAGAATCACTTAGAAACTAGAAGCTAAAATAAGCTTCACCTTAATCTTAGACTTGGAGTAACATTTACATTAACCATAAAAATATTCATTCAAATGAAGGAATGAAGAGACAGAGTGCATCTGCAACTTAGAGAATTGAATCTGTTCGCATAGAAAAAGGAAACAATCAAGTTTTAGCATTATATACAAATGACATAACAAGCTAATTAGTCTTGTTGTGACCTTAATTTTTGAATGCTTATTAAACAATCTTGTTACATGGTTTATGAAAGAGCTGATTGAAGCTAGAAAGTAAACTCATGCATGAGAAAATTAAAAAATATAAAAATAATAACTTAATTAATATAAACATCATACACAACAAAAAAAATATATATAGCCACTTTCATTCAACCTGATATGCGGAGGAGTGGTACATAATACAAAATCAACTTAGATATTATAATTTTGCTATAAAAAAAAATTAAAAATCATGTTATAATGTAATTTCAAACATTCATAAAAGAAGCATTACCTTTGAATCACATACACAAATACAGACACTCAACACGACAAAGATCCTGAAATGCAAATACTAATAGTAATTTAAGAAAATGAAAGTGATTGAATGCAATATAAATCTGAGTCGGTGTGAGACACCGACACATGTTGGACAGAGACACATCTTTGATCTAAACTGTCATTGCTACGTAGAGCATTACATGGTAAGAGGAAAGGGTGAGTTGAGTACCTTGATATTTCAGACATTGGATTGAGTAGGAATTGAGCGCAACTCATAATCATGAATCTTTGATCCTACTTTCTTATAAATTAGTACAAGTGGAAATGTTGAAGGTCTTGAGGAACCACCTTCAACTGAGGATTGTGGTTAAATCTAAAATGTTCAAGACAAAGTAAAGCTCCTTTATCTATAGTAATAGAACTTAGTTTATTTAATCTTAGTGAGATCAAGTTCTTTAAGCTTAAGAAACCCTCCAACTTGAAAATGCAAACTTTCACCAAACAATCTATAAATGAAAAAGAAGGATAAAAACCTCCAATAGCTTAAGGATCGCAAATAATCATACTGAATACATAAACTGAATCATAAAATAGCTTAAGGATCGTAAACATAAACATTAACAAAAAAGAGAAAAGGAAACATACACCGTTACTATTTTGTTGGTTATAATTCCATGAGTTTAATAGAATAGCCCTTATTGTGTAAAATTATTTTAAACTGTTATCCAATAACCTTTCATCTGTCTGCCACATAAATCCATTATAAAACTTTTTTTAAAAGAATAACTGTAAAAAATTATTCTAATTGATTGTCGGTGTAAAATTAATTTAAAATAAGAGTAACAATGCATCTCCATTAATCTCAAGAACAACAAAAACTTCAATAGTTTAAGGAATGCAAACATAAACATAAACTAGAATCTCACAAAAAAACAAAGTAGTGTCTTGAAACATTTGAAAAGAGTAACTTAAAATTTTAAACTCTAAATTAATAATTACAAGCAAAGCTAGTGACAATTCAGCTTAAGATTGAATGTGAAACTAAACCAAACACCAATTGTACACTTATCACTTTATTTTCAGTTTTCAAATTATAGCAGAGTTGCAATGTGTTAAAAGAACCACAACTCAGTTAGAACACAATCACATGTAACCTTCAAACTGAACACAAACAAATTGGATACAAAGAAAAATGGATTTGATTCCTCTAAAATGAGCAACTCACTTTAAAAGAATATAGTGAGTAATATAAATCAGATCAAATCAATTATTGATATTATATTCTTTATACAAATTTTAGAAGAAAACTAGTGTATAATGAATAACAATAACTTTTTAAAAGATAAAAATGCACTTTTAAGTCCCGGTTTTATGACCGTTTAGTCAATTTTTTTATTGGAAATTAAATTAAAAATATTTTTAAATTATAAGGTTAAATTGAAAGAATTAGTTTTTAGGGTTTAGGGTTTAGGGTTCTATTTGCAAATTTTGCACCAAAATTTTACTATTCCAAATTTGTTTTTCCAAACTTCCTTTCTGATTTTTTCTTCTTCAGAAAATGTGATACTGAAGTAGCAGATTCTTAATTAACATGAAATGTTACACAATATATCCCATAAAATGATCTGCAAAAGATTAAAATTACAAACCTATTCGTATAGGTTCCACAAATAGTAAAAATTTAAATTCTGCTTCTCTAACAAAAAACTCATCTCTTATGCTGGAGAAAATAAAAAAAGGAGCCCAACAAAAACAAAATGGGCTAAGCGTTAGAGGATGAGAGGTTGCGGTGCGGGAACGCATCGTTCCCAAGTTTGCTAAGAACTACACGCGATTAATTTAGTAAAGATAATAACTTTAGGCCCTGTTTGGTAACAAAAATGTTTTGCAAAAACAAGCTTTGGTGTTGATGGTGTAATAACTAAGTTCTGCATCTGTAAAAATTCAGCATTTCTTCCTCCAAGGGATGGGTCTTGCCGGTTATGACTAGGCAATGCAAAGGTGCTCCAAAATCAATCAACTGTAACTGCTTCATTGTTCCGGATACTATCATCTGATCTTCACTTCCCAACCGAGCAAACCCAACACACTCGGTATCTTCGGTGTAGGCTGCAAGGCAAGGCAGTATACTACTTTTTAATTTGATGGTTATGATTCATGGGAAAAATATAAAAAAAATAAAACCCAAGAAACAAATATCATAATGAAAATTGTCTCCTAATCAGATAATACTATTCTGTAAGACAAATATATGATCCACAAACACAAAGACAAGCACAAGACAAAAAATATGTACTATAATCTACAAATATAGAAATGAATCAAATGATTGATCTATATCAACAGCCCAAATAAAATTTTTAAACTAAAAGCATTTAAGCATGCCAAAAATCCAGAGTAGATAAATTATGTTACAGTAAAAGGGAAAAATTAAGACTAGCAGCATCTGCAGAATCCAACACCTAAGAGACTAGATTAAAAATGGTGATATTTGAGAATCCTATAGTATTTGAGAATGAGCACTAATACTTATAATATTATTATCTTGTGAATATATGGTGTCTTTGAAGATATGCTAGACCAAATAAAAAAGGCCAAAGAAAATCTCATAGATATTGAAGTGCTTTGACTTCTATGTCTATTTAATTTATTTAACTTATACCTTAAACAAAACTACAATTTGGAAACAACAAAGGATTTATTATCTGAACTTCCATTGTTAGATAGTTTTTTACAAACAAGCTAAAAATGTGCTGATTAAGTAAGTATATGGCAAATAAGGTAAAATACATATCCAATTCCAAACATGTGTATTTGAATTTGAATACAATCAACAATGCATAATCCAGGCTTGAAATTCATGTCTAGAGTGATGTAAATGTTCAAAGAACTAACCGGGTTCTTCACGTGCTTGTGAAATCTCCAATAACTGCTCAATGGCTGTGTTTATAGTCATGTATCTCGGTGGCTCATAGTCTTTTCTTCCTCTAAAATGAACAAAAAAACAAATAAATAAAAAATCAATGGATATAGACAAAACCATTTAATAAGAAATCACTCAAAGCCATGATACGGCTCGGAGTATAAGAATGATTTGCAGCTAACCTCAGCAACCCATACTTAAAGACCGCTTAAGAAACTACATATTAAACAGAAAATAAAGGACCACTCAGAAAACCAACCTGCACAAAGATTCCAGTGTGGGCTCCTTCACGCGAATATCTGTAACCATGGGAAAGAGAAAATAATATTAGTTTTTTGTCAATAAATAAAAAAGAATAACCTTTAGTACCCTTGCCAAAGAACCAAGATGCCCCTCGAATGCTCTCATCTACTTCAATCAGCACAAACACTCGAAAATTGATTTTAATCAAATAAGAAAACATTAATAAGGCTAACTATGTTTTAGATATTGACATGATATTCTTAGGCTTTGGCGTTCAATTCCAAGAAGTGGAAGAGAATAATTCAATAAACAATTTGGTTTATGAGTTGATCAACACTAACAGGAACAAGCACTTAAAATATGATCATTCTACTTTGTTTGAAGATTCAATGAATTTTTCTTGATTAAGGTGGCAGTGATAAAGGCACAAGATTTCAAACAATCGAGCAATGTTTGAGAGTAAGTAGCAGAAAGTAACCTGACCTAACAAGCAAAGTGTGTGAAGTCCCATATTTTTATTTTGTTGAATCTTTTCATAGAAGCTATCAGGTCTCCATGTCTCAGTAAAGAATGGTATTGAAACAGTCTCTCCATAATGATATAGCTGCAAACCACAAATCCCAATTGCATTCATAACCGATGCATTGTGCACTACATTAACCTCAATCCCCATCGTCTTTGCTCGAACAACAAGGTCAGAGTGAGTTGTAGCTCTGTAGATAAAAATAAAAAAATAAAAAAGAGTGGGTGTTGAAGCAAATCAATCAAATATTGAAGCAGAGTCGTAGGCATTATAACAGAAGTATCATACCCAAAAGGATCACCAACAACAAGAAAAGCAACATGAGAATGTTGAGCTTCGGAGAGAATATCGCCAGCTTTTTCTTCTACCATTTCTCTATCAGCAAGAATTATGGGTTTACCGTATAGTTTTTCCTGATAATTATAATAAAATAAGAAAAGAGAAGAAAATTGAAGAAGATGGGAAGGATATTTATTATTTAAAGTAAAACATCAATTTAGTCCCTCTAAGTATTACTCTCTTCAATTTAGTGCATCAACTATATGAAAATATTAAGGGCCCAAATAATTAAACAGTCCTACAACTATATGAAATCTGACAAGTTAGTCTCAACTATATGAAATTGGTCTTTATAGTCCAAGTATTTCTTGTTAATATGTAGCAACAGGTATTAATTCATATAGTTTAGAGACAAACTCGACGGATTTCACCTAGTTTATTTTGGTCCTGAACGTGTGAGATGTCACTATAATAGTCGTGAATTTATCGAAATTACAAACACATGCCCAATTGTATCTCTGGTAAGTAATTTAATGGTCAAATTGACTAACGAAAGACACATTCAAGAATTAACCTAACTAAAGGAAGACTCATTCGAGAGCAAAATAACTAATAAAAAAAAACATTTAGTTATGTTTTTGTACTTTTGATATGTTCAAGAATATATCTAATGTACATTTAGTTAAGTTGATGGTTTACATTGATAATAATAAAGAAAAGGAAGAAGGAGGGTAGAGTACTGACGAGATTGGAGAGGCCGTCTGAGGAGAGACCAAAGGAGAGAAGGGAAGTGTAAGCTTCCATGTAAACTTTGTCCGATTTCTGAATTGCTTCTAAACCTTTGAGTGTGATATCTCGTTCGTCACCCAATCCTAAACCGATGATGTACAGCATTTTCTCGTTTGATGTTGGATTTAACTTCCACTCACTCTTTCCTACTTCGGCTTCTCCTGAAGCTTGTTCCTTCTTCCCTACATAGTATTTTTCAAGCCAGACCGGTTGATACAAACCTTTTATTTTTTACATAAAAAAACTGATTTAAAATGTATTACAAAATAAATAGTACTTCAAACTGATACAAAACTATTCACAGAAAGGTTTTTCTAGCATGGACATAATATACATAAATGAAAAGGAAGGATAAAAACCTCCAATAGCTTAAGGATCACAAACAATCATACTGAAAACATAAACTGAAACTGAATCATAAAATAGCTTAGGGATCGCAAACATAAACATTAACAAAAAAGAGAAAAGGGAACACATGCCGTCATTATTTTGGTGGGTATAATTACATGATTTTAATGGAAATACACGAAAATCATATTAAACTGTTATCCAATAACCATGCATCCTTCTGCCACATAAGCCCATTATAAAATTAATTTAAACTAAGAGTGCATACCCTATTTTCACTAATTAGATTGCAGTTACAAAGTGGACTTATGTGGAAAAATAGTTTTACAATGCATCTCCAGTAATCTTAACAACAAAAAACTTCAATAGCTTAAAGGATGCAAACAACTAATATCTGACAACATCCAAAAAAAACAAACAAAGTAGTGTCTTGAAACATTTGGAAAGAGTAACTTCAAATTCGAAACTCTAAATTAATAATTATAAGCAAAACTAATGACAATGCAGTTTAGCATTGAATGTGAAACACACCAATGGTACACTTACTTATCACTTTATTTTGAGTTTTCAAATTATAGCAGAGTTACAATGTGTTAAAAGAACCACAACTCAGTTACAATACAATCACATGTAACCCAATTAATTCATTACTCACTAATTTTGATGCTAACAACAGTTACAAAACCCAAACAAACCAAGTACCTAAGAGGCTAAAACTAACATCCAATACATAAATATTAACCCTATATACTTCAATTTTTTTGTTCTTAACCTTATTATTATTATCAAATTTTTTGTTTTTCAAACAAAATGAAACAAATCCTATGAAGTATATTAAATTCCAGTCACACACACCCCATATCGCAAAAACCCCCAATTATCATCCAACCTAAACTACAAATTTCCACTAAAAGCGAAAATAAAAAATTCCCAGATGGAAAACACTACGGTTCTATGAAAAGATACAAACTTTATAACCAAAAAGCAGAAAAGATACAAACCTAACCGGTGGCTAAGTTTTTGCTGAGTTAGAAACAGAAATGATGGAGGTGGGTTGAGGCTTTGCGCAGGAAGAACCGGTGATGGTGGTGGCGGCTTCGAAGAAGCAACGATGGAGATGGTGGTTAATTGCTATGAGTTGCGAGTGAGAGTGATAGGTTTTTGTAGGGGCATTACTGTACTTTTCAACAATAATTTATATTTCTCTCTTTCCTATTTCTTTCGTCTTTCATTTATATCAAACAATACACTAATATTTATTCAACTTTTTCAGTTATTTCTCTCTTTTGTATTACATGTCTCATCTCTATCTCTCTTCTCAATATCTTTTTTCAACTAAATAAACTAAAAAGTAAGGATAAAATAATGGATTTATAGAATTTGAATTTTCTTTTTACTGAATTAGGGATGCCTCTCAATTTTTTCTTTGGACAACAACATAATATTTTAAAATATTAATAAATTTAATATTATTAATTTGACACGGATGAGTTCGCAAGTGATTTGATTAATTGAAGACCACATATTGTTTATCTTTTTATGAAAACATGTTTTTTGTAAGTCAATTTAATTCACACAATTAGTGATAAAAAAGAACGTAAGTATACTAATTTAGCAATGACATAAACAACAACATTTGACAGCAAAAGTGCTTCCACTCTTTTGTACATTTGGTTGATTTCATTGGGAATGACATGGACTACTTTTATTCATAAAATTAAAACAGATAATTAAGATTGAATTATCACTTTAATAACTTAGCTAAGTGTGACTTGAAAGTCTCACATTCATTAAAAAAAAAAAAGTAAATGTCAAACAATAGATAAGTGTAAAATGCACTCATACTTTTGCATTAAAATTTTTGGTTAAGGAGTACTCTTTAATTTATTTGTATAGTTGTTGTTGAGTCAATATGGATGATCATTCAAGCTCTCCTAATGACCCAAGAATTGTATTAGAATCAATGGTTTGACGTGATCAATTTCTTGTATTGAAACTATTTCTAACTAAGGTATTCATGCAGGGTGTCCCGTTGATGCGACTAACAGTGGTGCAAGTATATGTGGATGAAAAAAAGTTTGTTTGAGGAGGAACATACATAGATTAATAGATGAAGTGACACTTGAGGGACAGATTGTTGTTGTCTAGTGGGAGTTATAGGTTTTACATTGATTGAAAAAGTAAATGTTGAACACTATATAAGTAAAAAGACTCATATATCAATTGTATTAGAATTTTAGGTTAAGATACAATATTCAACTCATTTATTTATTGTTGTTAATCCAATTTAATACAATAATTACTTTACATGTGAATATTTGTTGCCTCCTGGAGATTTTCATTCATTTTTTTAAAATTTATGGTCATTTTAAATTGTTAATTCAAAGATGAAATAATCTTATAATAAACAATTGTGATATAAAAAATGAAAAATAAAACAAAAAGAATGTATTATGAAAAACGATAAAAATAATGTTATGACATTTTCAAAAAAAATGCTATACATGTTTTCAAAAGCTGATTGAATTTATATTTTTTATATTTATTAGTTGAATTAAAGTGAAAACAATAAACATGACAACTCAAAGGAACTTAAAACCTTGTTTATTTTGTAAAAACATTGTCTTTTTATTTTTTTAAAGGTGCGTGGATTATTGTTACAACGAGATGATGAAATATGAATTAATTAAGACGCATTTCCAAATTTTTTTTTGTTGGTATTTTTATTATTTCTCAAAATGTAGACTATTATTAATTTTAAAAATCTCTTACTTTTTTTATCAACAAATAAAATTAAGACAGTATTTACAAAATGATTCACAAAATAAACCAACTCTAAATATCCAAAATATCTAAGTACATTTTATTCATACAATAGCAAGATGATACAATACAAGAACAAACTTCTTACAGAAGTAAAAACAAAAGTTGATAACATCAAAAGGGAATAGAGTTCCTCATCCAGAGTAGGGGAAGGAAAACTTATGGCTCCTTGCAGCATTATATATACCCTAAGTGATTAAAAAACCAACAAAAACATGTGCCATGGCTTCAAGCCAACACTAGGGCAGTGACTAAAAATAGGAAGAAAAAAAACTTGAGTTAATAAAACACAAGTTGTATGAATCCTTCCATATGACCACAATGAGCCATTAATATTTGAGAAGAGCTTCCCCATTCATCTTGGAAAAAAAGGAGAAATATAAAAGGTCAAGAGATGTTTTTTTATGCATATCATTGATTTGAATTACAAAACCAACTTTATCTATATATTGTATGCTTGTCTTTCTTTTTCTTTCACTTCTCCCTTTTCACAAAAAGTATTTGTGAATTAGGATGATGCTGAAGAAGATGATTTTTCAAGATTGGTTCTGAGTCACCAATTGAGCCTGAGTTGAACTTTATCTGTAAAAAAAGCTAACATTGTTAGAAACCACATAATCGAAAAGTTGAAGATTCATCTCATATTGAAAATAAGTTTGAGAGTTTGATACAAAAGAAAATTCCTTAGAATATTTATTTTGATGATTAAAATGATACTAAAACAATTTATACAATAATTATATTTATAGACCACATTTCAAACTAACCAACTAACAAACTAAATTTGACCAACTAACTAATATCCTAAACTAGTAACTAAAATATCTATTCTTAATAAACATGATTAAGTTGTTACATGAAAATTATATATTTTATATATTACATACCGAACACTAAATCGTGATTGAAAAAAAAAATTAATGTTGTAACATCCATGGAACTATGGAATAACAAATTGAAGAAAATATTGGTAATTTAGTCTATTTATATGTATTAACTTTGCTAATTGTGCTAACATTGCTACTGATATAGAAGAATATAAACTTCTTCTAATAAGTCACAAGCTACTATGCTCCACATCATGATTGAAGTGTCACCGATTGCCAAATCCCTATCTAATAGTCTATAAGTTCATAGGATTAAAATAGAGTAGTTTGACATCGTTTATTTTTTCATGAATTTATAGCATTTTTTCACTAACAGATAGTGTTTCCAAATATTACTTCAAATACCAATTGAACTTATAACTTAAATATATGATCATTTTACTCTCATTTCTACAATTATGTTGAAAAAATTTAAATATTAATTAAAATTATCTTTGTGTCATTTTATATTTATTAGGTAGCTCAAATGCTAATTTTACAAAACACTTCAAGTTTAATTTGTTAGCTTATCTGCTATCTGCTACTTTTTACCAAACAAAGCCTAAACATTTTATTACTGTTTTTATTACGTACATTACATTGCCCATTCCCTCATTTTCTATTCCTTTCTTTGCTTATCCTTTACTGATATGTCACATTCAACAATTGGCATTTTTAGAATTTTATGATTCAAATTGTTTTCATGTCTTTCTCTCCTAACAAAAATAGCAAGAACAAGAATAATTATTCATAGGACAAACCTCATATTTCTTGAGTAATGATGCCATCAATGTAGCAACAGCTTGGATAGCAAATTTCTGTCCAACGCAGGCACGTTTACCGGATCCAAAAGGAAGAAATGCCGCGTTTTCACTTGGATCATTTAATACAAACGAGCTGGTTCGATAATTAAATTGTTCTTCAGAACCTAAAATGGATATCAATATTGAAAGATTAATTATTGATGGCTGAACAACTTTCAATACTAAAAAAGTTCTGAAAATTAAGGTTAAATTCCATAGTAAACTCTCATTTCAAATAACACAATCTTATTTTACTTTTTCAACATACCACAGCAAGAAAAAGAGGAATTACTGTTAGCAACATAACTTAAACCAACATAATTAATTCCTATTGTAAATTAGTGTTGGCAAATCAAATTCAATCTTATTCCAAGCCTATATTAAAAATTTACAAATATACATTTGTATGTATGTGTAATTGGTGTGATCTAATGCAAAATCATCAACAAAAGTAAAAGTCACAAAATAGAAAAAGAAATGGTACCAAATATTGCAATAATGGAAGGTTAGCAGACATAATCCACAGTTACAGCTCTAACTCAGCCATCCAATTTATATCGACGGCTAAGATTGTTTCATGCAGTAAAACTGACTATGTGATTTGAATCGTCTTATCTGAAACCAACGGCTGAGATAAACTAAGGCATGAAACTGTATATACTTGGGACTGTAGGAAATCACAATCCGACTAAAACAGTACTCCATCCGTTTCAAAATAAGTGTCGTTAAAGGTTTTTGCATACATGTTAAGAAATGAAAGGATTAGAAGAAAGAGAATACTTATTTTACCAAACTATCCTTATTAACTATCGTTGGTTTTCCACTATCATAAATCTAGAGTGGAATTGAGGCTTTGGAAGTAGTGCATATAGTAATAATTGGAGGGTACAATTAGAAGAAAATAGTTAAAAGTTAAATCAAAAATTGAAAATGACATTCATTTTGAAACAACTTTTTTGCTAAAGTGACACTCGTTGTGAAATGGAGGGAGTATTAAATTACAAATCTCGCAGTTGCACTTAAGGTACAAGACGTGCCGGCTAAGTATCAAAGCTCGTACCTGATCCTTTTGTACTGTTTGACAAAAACCGGTATGGAATAAAATCGCTTGCATCTTTCCCCCAATTGAAGTCATCTTTGTGTACCAATTGAACAGGAACAACCAGTGCAGTTCCAGCAGGTATGGTTACACCAGTTGCAAATCTTAAGTCTGACACAAGGATGAACGTTAATGAACAAGAAGAGAAAATGTGCCAATTTGAGGAAAGAAATTTAACTATAACCTTTGTTTAGAATAGATAAATATAACATTTAACAGAAAATATACAAGGAAGCTTCATTTGATTTACTACATCATAAATCAAAATAGAATTAAGATATAAATATACAAAATCAATAAAATTAGGATAGAAAGATGATATTCACATAATAGTAGTTGGGAAGATGTTATTTAGGTAGTAAAATAAAAAAGGGGAAAAAATATACGGTATAATAGGAAAAGCATCCATGAGACAAGCAGAGTACAAGTACGGATACAAGTATGACATGAATTTTGAAATACTCATGCTTTAGAGCACTCACTTATCAAACAAATGCATAAAAAACCATTCATAATCACCCATGCTTTTGTCATGATATACAAATTCCTACCCATGTCTTATATTCCAACCAGTAATGATACATGAACACTTGATTTTTGTACACCTGTGCAACATTTGGTTAATTCAATTGAGTGGATGGTTAATTCAAATCACGGCTAACTACATTTGTGTATGCAATTAACCAGGTGTCACATGTGTAAACATTTTTGTATTCCAAAACTGTTAATGATTAATCGAGCAATCCACAAACAAGCACATGTAAAAAGTGCCCCTTAGTAAACAGAAAAATCAAAAGGCTACAAATCAGTTAACTTTTCTACACAAGAAGCTCAAAAATCACATCCTAAAAATAACATTATCGTGCATAATACATAATAAGCTATATATATAAATTGTTGTTAAAAATTGAGATCAATCAGTCACTAA
Source organism: Cicer judaicum (assembly GCA_037974835.1). Taxonomy (NCBI): domain Eukaryota; kingdom Viridiplantae; phylum Streptophyta; class Magnoliopsida; order Fabales; family Fabaceae; genus Cicer; species Cicer judaicum. The sequence goes on from JBBPBS010001130.1 coordinate 4,143,852, forward strand.
ACCAAGAATGTTCTTGGCTTATGTAAAACGCAGATTGTTCAAATTGTAAAATAAAATAGAGAATGATCAATTTGCAAAAACGGAGAACATTCTCCATTTTTTGACTAATAGAATTTAAGCCTTTCAATTCTAAAATTGAACACACACAATTGTTAACCCAGTTCGGAGATAAACTCTTACGTCCAGGGGACTGAATCCGACTTGAATTATCACTTATAATGAGATGAAATGATTACAATGTTTAATGCACTTGTGTGCTACAGTTTTCTACCTCTGTTGCTGAACTGCAGCTTGCTTCTTTTATATGCATTGCTTACTTTAGCTTATGTACTAGTTGGTTACAATTTAAAACTAACAAACATAGGTAATTACAACTAACTGTCCAAAGTAACTATATCTCCAAAGTCTTCTAATTGAGTACCAGTTATTTATAAATCTCCACCTTGGTACCAAGTAAGAAGCTTCAACTTGTGATTCTTCAAGCTAGATCCTCTTAGTCCTCTGCCTCAGTTTTTGTAATTGATCTTAAGCAAATTCAAACAATGCTTGAACTTGCTAAGTGTGATAGGTTTTGTAAGCATGTCAGCTGGGTTGTCACTTGTGTGCACCTTTGCCACATTTATCTCACCCATTTCAATATCTCCGATGAAATGAAGCCCGATGTCTATATACTTGGTTTTTTCATGATACATTTGATTTTTACTCAAATGAATGACACTTTGATTGTCACAACTTATGCAAACAGACTCTTGTTTAACACCAAGTTCAGTGATCAATCCTCTTAGCCAAATTCCTTCTTTCTCAGCTTCAACAAGAGCACCATATTCTGCTTTTGTTGTTGATAATGCCACTATGTGTTAAAGATTAACTTTCCAATTGACTGTATTGTTAAACATTGTGAATACATATCCTGTAAGAGATATTTTTCTATCTAAATCTCCAGCAAAATTAGAGTCTACAAAACCTTGTATTGGTTTTGATGTTTCTGAACTTTTGTTGTATTCCAAACACATGCTTTGAGTTCCCTTTAGGTACCTTAGAATCCATTTGACAACTTGCCAATGGCTCATTCCTGGATTTCCAATAAACTTGCTCGTGACACTTACAGCATGAGAAATGTTTGGCCTTGAGCAGGCCATAGCATACATGATACTCCCTATGGCACTTACATATAGTATATTCTTCATGTCTTTTGCTTATTGGTTTGTGTTTGGTGACATGGCTGACAAGAGCTTGAAGTGAGTTGCTAGTGGAGAGCTGACTGCCTTTGATTCACTCATATTTAATCTATTTAGAACTTTTCCAATGTAGCTCTCTTGGGAAATTATCAGTTTTCCGTTCTCTCTAATTCTGATGATTTTCATTCCTAGGATCCTCTAGGTTGGCCCCAAGTTCTTCATCTCAAATTCTTTCTTCAGCTGGCCCTTCAATTTTTCTATTTCTTTTATAATTTTAGATACTATTAGCATGTCATCCACATACAACAGCAGGTAAATGTATGTTGCTGATAATACTTGTTTGTAATACACACAACTATCAAAATTACTTCTAGTATAACTTTGACTAAGCATGAATAAATCAAATCTCAAATACCATTGCCTTGGTGATTGCTTTAGCCCATAGAGTGATCTCTTTCGCAAACAGACCCAATCCTCTTTTCCTTGAGTTCTAAAGTCATCTGGTTGTTGCATTAAGATTGTTTCATTCAGATCACCATGGAGAAATGTTTTGACATCCATTTGTTCTAATTCCATGTCAAAGTGTGCTACTATGGCTAGAATTATCCTGATAGATGCATGCTTGACTACAAGAGAAAAGATTTCATTATAGTGTACATCTTCCCTTTGAGTGAATCCCTTTGCTACTAGCCTTGTTTTGAACCTGGTGGTTCAACTCCTGGAATTTCCTCCTTCCTCTTGAAGATCCACTTACTGCATACAATTCTGAAGTTGGTTGGCTTAGGTATGAGTTCACAAGTGTTATTCTTCTCCAGTGATTTCAGCTCCTCAGTCATGGCTAAAATCCATTGGTCTTTGTCTTGAGACCTGACAACTTCATTGTAGTTTCTGGGATCTTCTTGTATAATCTCTTCAGCAGCATGTAATACATAGCTAATCATGTCTGCATATCCATATCTTTGAGTGGGTTTTGATGTCCTTCTTTCTCTGTCTCTGATGAGGTTATAATCATCTAATTCTGTTCTGGAACCATAGCATGGTCTGTTGGGTTTGCATCAATCTTGTCTTGTTGAGCCTGCTGTTGTTCTGAAACCAAGAAAGTTCTTGGTTTCTGTTGATCTTTCTCCTTTTCTGTGGCTGAAATCAATAACGTTCTTTGTTTTTCTGCAACTTTCTCCACCTCAAGATTAAACCTCTCAGTTTTGTCTTGTTAAGTTTGTTGTTGTTCCAATAACGTTCTTCATTTCCCTCTAGCTTTCTCCACCTCAAGATCAAACTTCTCATCTTCAATTTGATGTGAGCTTTTAATCGCAACATTGTTTAAAGACTTATATAGCTCAACATCATGAAACTTAACATCCCTGCTAATGATACATTTCGTACTTTTGAGACACCATATTCTATAACCTTTTACACCACTTGGATATCCAACAAAGTACTCTTTCTTGGCTCGAGGGGCTAGCTTCCCTTCATTTACATGATAGTATACAGCACATCCAAACACTTTTAGATGATTGTAGTTTGCAGCATGCTCAATCCATATCTGTTGAGGGGTTTTGAGTTCAATTGTAGTAAAGAACTCAAATTTTTCAAATTACAAGTTGTATGGACAACTTCTCCCCAAAATTGTGCAGGCATCCCTGCATTTGACATAATGTATCTTATTCTTTCAAGCAAGGTTCTATTCATCCTTTCAGCTAGTCCATTTTGCTGAGGTGTGCTCTTTACAGTCCTATGGTTGTTCACACCTCATGAGCTTTGCAAAAACTAGTGGATTCCTCACTACAGGATTCAAGACCATTATCTGTCCTTAGAGTTTTAATCCTTTTGTCAGTCATATTTTCAACCATAAACTTCCAATCTTATTAGGTTTAAAATGTTTCATCCTTAATTTTCAACAAGCAAATCCATACTTTTCTACTATAATCATAAAAGAATATAATGAAATACTTGTTACCTCCATGCTAAGTAATCTTTGCAGAGCCCCATAGATCACTGTGAACATATTCCATAATTCCTTTTGAGCAATGTTTCCCTATAAAGAACTTGACCCTATGCATTTTTCCATACAAACAATGTTCACAAAATTCAAGATCACTAGTCTTGTCCCCACCTAGCATGCCTTCTCTATCCAGAACTTGCATTCCCTTTAGACTAACACGTCCTACCCTTTGATGCCACAAGCTATCTTTGCTTGATGCTTGAATAGCCACTGCTGTCATTCCTGTTTGTCATTGTTTGATCATTGAGAAGGTAGATGTCATGATTCCTTGTTCCCTCCATGATTACTAATGATCCTTTTATGACTTTTAGAGTCTCTTTCTCTGCTTTGTATGAACAGCCAGCTTCTTCCAGCATTCCTAAAAAAATTAAATTCCTCTTCAACTTTGGAACATCTCTTACCTTTGACAAAATCTCCATGGTTCCATCTTCCAGCTTCAGCTTGATTGAACCAATTCCAACTACCTTGCAAGCTGATTTGTACCCCATAATCACTTGGCCTCTATCAATTTCTTTGTAATCAAGAAACCAATCTCTATTTGATGTCATGTGAAATAAACACCTTAAGTCAAGCACCCAATCATCATCCATGATTTCAGTTGAATTTGCCATAAGAATTTCTGTACTTTCATATCTTTCAAAAGCTATAGATGTATTTCCGTAATCATCATCACTATTTGATCCTTTCTTTCCTTACCAATCTAGGCATTCTTTCTTGAAGTTCCCCTCTTTCTTGCATATGAAACATTTCATTTTAGATTTGTCCTTTTCTTTATTCTTGAACTTATTCTTCTCTTTTTGATTCTTCTCCCTGCCTTGGCCTTGACAAACAATCCCTAATCACTGTTTTCTTCTTTTCCATCTCATTTCCTCTTCAATTCTTTGGAGATTAGTGCAGTTTGTACTTCTTCTAATGAAAAAGAATCTCTACCATAAAGAAGTATATCACACAAATTTTCAAGAGAGCTTGGTAATGAATTTATCAACAATAGGGTCTGATCCTCATCATCCAATTTTACATCAATATTTTCAAGATCTAATACAATCTTATTAAATTCATCCATATGATTTTCAATTGACCTACCAGGTTGCATCTTGAAAGTATATATCTTTTTCTTTAAGTATAAACGATTTGCTAATGATTTTGTCATGTATAAAGAATCCCTAATCACTGTTTTCTTCTTTTCCATCTCATTTCCTCTTCAATTCTTTGGAGATTAGTGCAGTTTGTACTTCTTCTAATGACAAAGAATCTCTACCATAAAGAAGTATATCACACAAATTTTCAAGAGAGCTTGGTAATGAATTTATCAACAATAGGGTCTGATCCTCATCATCCAATTTTACATCAATATTTTCAAGATCTAATACAATCTTATTAAATTCATCCATATGATTTTCAATTGACCTACCAGGTTGCATCTTGAAAGTATATATCTTTTTCTTTAAGTATAAACGATTTGCTAATGATTTTGTCATGTATAAAGATTCTAATTTGAGCCAAATACCTGCTGCAGAGGTCTCCTTTGACACTTCCCTCAGAACCCTGTCTCCAAGACCCAAGATTAGAGCACTATAAGCCTTGTTCATGATATCCTTCTCCTTTTCGGGTAGTGTGGATGCCATGTATTTCTCTTCTCCCAGTATTTCTGCCAAACCTTGACGAACCAGCAACTCTTTCATCTTGAGACGCCAAAACCCAAAATCATTCATCCCATCGAATTTTTCAAGTACATACTTTGTTGATGCCATATTTCCTTTTAATCGAATACTCTCGTGCTCTTGATACCAGTTGTTGAAAATGGAGATCAATCAATCGCTAAACCAAGAATGTTCTTGGTTTATGTAAAACGTAGATTGTTCAGATTGCAAAATAAAACGAAGAATGATCAGTTTGCAAAAACGGAGAACATTCTCCGTTTTCTGACTAACAGAATTTAAGCCTTTCAATTCCACAATTGTTAACCTAGTTCAAAGATAAACTCCTACGTCTGGGGGACTGAATCCGACTTGAATTATCACTTATAATGAAATGAAATGATTACAATGTTTAATGCGCTGCAGTTTTCTACCTCTGTTGCTGAACTGCAGCTTGCTTCTTTTATATGCATTGCTTACTTTGGCTTATGTACTAGTTGGTTACAATTTAGAACTAACAAACAGAGGTAGTTACAACTAACTAACTGAAAACTAATTGTCCAAAGTAACTATATCTCTAAAGTCTTCTAATTGAGTACCACTTATGTACATATATATTATGCTTGCTGCAGTAAATAGTAAGCAATATCTGACCGTGTTTCAAAGAACACCTCTGCAGCATGGCACTAGTCGGGAGAAGGCGCGCAGATTCATAAACTGTAGCCAATAGCAAAGGCATCCTATAAACATCTTCATGCTCATATTTTGATGGATTTGTCCCAACCATGCTAATCTCTGAATAAACCTGCAAAAGCATATGAAAATAAGTAACTGGAATGCCTTGTAAACACTAAGAACTACATCAAATCTATATATCATGATTAAAGACACCCCTGCATATAAATGAAACCGGATTCTACGAGCAATACTTTTTTTCTTCAAAACAACACTAGAATAAAAGTCATGTGTTGTTAATAATGTGATTAAGAAATTTCATATCAAATGGATAGAGGGGGAATGTATTATTATCAGCCATACCAAAAAGCCGAAAAGCACATGGAAGACAGAGCCACATAGATGTCAAATAAGACGTGAAGTGCAACACATGCTAAGAGTCCCACATTGGATCAAATATGGCCTGAAAATATATTTATAAGTGGGAGCCACCTCTCAACTTAGAGGTTGGTTTTGTAGGGGTTGAGTTAGACCCAACCTTAATTCTAAGATGGTATAAAAACCTATCCAAGATCTGTAAGGTCACTGTTATCGGACCACTCGATCTATTAAGAATCCCATATTGAATGCAATATTGCATGTGTTTATAAATGGGAGACACTCCTCACTTTAGTACTCTTCTTAATAGGCATTTGTAAATCAAAGATTCAGTATAGGACTTAAGACTCTAGGTTTTGATCATCGGAGAATAAACAAAAATAAAAGATCCACAATCAATTTTAATTAAGAACTGGATATTAAAAAACAGAATAAACAAATTGCAACCTTATCCTGTATTTCCAGATGCATGACAAGATTAGTCAATACATTGGCGATTAAAGCAGCTGTAGTTTGACATCCATGAAGCATCATAAGCATTATGTTCCCACAATGTTCTAACTTAGAATTTTCACAATCGTTGACGTCACGAAAGAATTGGAAATTTTCAGATCCAACATTAGAACGACATTGTGCACCATCTGCCGACTTCAATTCCGGGTTGGAACCTTCACTGCGAACATTTTGATCGATACTTCCTAAAATCTTGCAGCTTGTACTGCAATGTTGAAGGATGTCTTGAGTTAAGCATCGTAACTTTGTACATAAGCATTGATACCGCCAAAACCCTCGTCTCCAAAATGGAGTAACATTATAGGAAGCCCAAAAGCAAGCATCTTTAGCAATTTTCATAAGCAGTTCCTCGTATATTGCAGCATTTGGTGAGGTCAAGAAGCCGTCTCCAAATAATGTGGCTCCCATTAATGTGAAAGCCATATACTGAGAAACCAAGCCACAGTCAATGCTTCCTTTGACTTTGATGTTTTCTATTTGATCTATGATAAAGTCTGCAACTTTCAGAGGATTCAGCAATCTTTCATTCAATTTTGTTGCCAATAATTCCCTATTCTTTTGGACCTAAAGACAATTTAAATAAAATTCCAAGCAGCTATAGTCAGAATGAGAACTTGTTCCACAATGAAGACAGAATATGAAATTCCTACCAACATTTGAGATGCATAATGAAAGTATTGAAAGTATACGAACAAAATCACAGACGTGTGGTGTCCAAAATCAGAATGTCTCAAAACTGAAACACTGCAAACATTTTAAAATAGCCAAACAAACCACATAGTGCGTCTTATAAGTATGCCAAGCAAATATTTACACTCCTAAGAGGAAAAAAATTGACAGTTAAGAACCTTTTCATAGGAAGGGGCAAAAAGGCTTGATTTTCCAAAGGCTAGATGAAATGCTTTTCCAGTAAAAGGCAACTTATCTTCAGCCTTTATAAGCATCTCTTGAATTAGCAACGGATCCTTAACTGACACCAGAAGCTTAGTAGGGCCTAACCACAGCTTAACAATTGGTCCGTACTTCTCATGTGATTCTGACAACACATCTGCAAATCAAAACACAAAAAAATATGGTAAATTTTAATTTACAATTATAAACATTCAGACAATACAGTGATCAAACAATGCCATAAAATTCTATCATATAGCATATCTATTTCCAGCTCCTACCGTGGCTGTTATAAATTATGTTTCAAAATCACTTTCTCTACTAACCCTCTACATTTTTCCTTCAAGGTTCTCCCCTTCCCTTTATGTTTTCCAGTGACGCTGCTGTATTTTTCATGGAGGACTACTTAGTTTCTCCTCTATTCTTGCCTCTATTGTTCTATGCTTGTTTTTTCTAATACTCAGTTTCTACTCAACCATGGCATCATTTCAACCATCAACTTCTCAGAGAAAGTGATTCTATTTAAAAATCACTTACAATTATTTTGAATATATTTAGAACTTAAATTGATAGTTAAGTTGTGTACAGAACATGATCCAAGTTCCAAAAACAACAATCAGTAAGAAAACAAAGGAACTCTCCTTCTCTTTCCAAGTATATATAACTTTGAAATTCCATCTATCAACTCGAAATAAAAAAGACTAGAAATTTCCCAACATTCAACGAACCCTTTATTTTCCAACACAAATTCGCAAAAGAAAAACAAGTATAAAATCGATATGAACAACCTAAAAGATGTATCATCCTAAGTCCATCAAAAAAATGATTCAGCAAATACCTAAAAACTCAACAACAAATTCCCAAAACAACAACTGTAAATTCAATATCTACAACCAAAAACATCACAAACCAAGGCAACCCTAAACCCCACATATATATGCAAAGCACCCAATTAATTCGGCATAGTTGGTGGATAAAAAAAAACAAATTAATAACAAAATCTAGATGCATTAGCCTAAACCCAATAAAAACCAAGTACTGATACTTCATATAAAAGGTGTGTTTAGTGTTCGACACCAACACAAGAGACACAACATTGATACATGAGGTATATTTAACAGCTTTTAAATTCTTAAATTATACTACCTCCATCCCTAAATATAGAATCCTCTTTAGTTTTTTTCTTGTCCCTTTTTATAATACCTTTCAAATTTTCAACTACATTAATTATTTTTTATGAACATACTCCTAATTATGTCACTTCTTCTAATGAAAATATTAACTAATTCTCTCTCATTGAGGGATGACAACTTAACCCACACGTGCGAACCTGCTTGATTTGGGCGGGAAAAACCCGCTTTGATTGAGTGTTGGTGTAGATTTTTCCTGAAATTAAAATTCAGGGGCGGGGATGAGTTCGGGTGGTGATATCCACTCCCATCTGCAACTGAACTCGACCCACAAGTAATATTATAGTAATTTTTAAATTTTCTATACATATACATGCGGAATATAATTAATATTTTTTTTAAATATTAAAAAATTATAATTTTATTTCTATAAAAAAATATTTTTTAATTTTATTATTGTCAAATAATAATTATTTTATTATATTAATTACATTAGATATAATTTTTAAATTTATAATTTTATATATATATATATATATATATATATGAATGAGTGTGGTTGTGGAAAAAGAAATCCGAACACTATGGCGGAATGAGCCTAAATTCCACACCTGCTATCAAACAAGGTGCGGGAGAGGAGGAGGCAAAATCCGCCCCAGCCCGCCCGTTTCCATGCCTACTCTCGTTAACTGGGAAACTTCTAAAACCAAACTAAGCGTCGACAATTTAATACAAAAACAAACTTTGCTTAATTTATTGATTTAGTGGCAGTGCTATCTCTCAATGTCATATTTGGTGTCTATATTTCAGAAAATAACTACAAATTCAACAATTAAAGAAAATAACATAAAAAAAGAAAAGAAAAGATAATCACCACTGAAATTTCCTTTGGAAAGAAGCTTGAAGTGTCCAAAAAAGGAAGAAGAACTGGGTCCAGGAATTGTTCTAGCTTTACACCACAAAGTGAAGAACTTGAAGAGTTTTCTAACCAACAGGGTAGTGATAAAAACAAGAAAAAGCCAAAGAAAGGCATTGAATTCTCTTGTGACGAATTCAGTAAAAAGCTCAGAAGGAGTTAAGAGAAGAGTGTTGTTACATGAAGAAGAAGATCTGATTTTTGAGTTAAGAAGAACAAGACCCACGAAAGTTGTTGGAACTGAAAAAGAAGACGATTCGATGAAACATGATGATGAATTGTTCATTTTTCATTGATCATATGGTTTGGTAATTGCTGATGATTTTGTTATGACTTTTCTTATTTGGGGTTAGAGAGAAGAGAGAGAGATATTAAGACACGAGACTACGTTATCGTTTTATGTTGGTGTCTTGTGGTGTGGCGGTGTCATTTTGTTTCAATTATTGTGGGCATATAAATGCTGCCAATATAATCTCTTTCTCACATTTACTTTTTTTTTTTATTTAAAAAAATTAATATGAATTTGACATTTTAGAAATTTGATTTTAAAAAAATAGTGGGATTCGTACGAGCTTCATTTAATTTTAATTAATGAAAGGATTAATATTAAAAAAAGTGTTTTTTAGTACTATTCATTTTGGGTAAGATGAGAAAATTAAAACGTCATTTGTCATGATTAAAGACTCGTATGAGTTTAACTAATTGACTTGATGGATTCATAACAAACAAAAATACATTAATTTTAGGTGAAATTCAAGTGGATAACCCTCGTTTAGAAATGAGTTCCACATAAAGTGATTAGATCACATGAATTTTATTTGATAAAAAAACAAGTGTTTTGTAATATTTTTGTAATATTTGACATGTATTGATATGTTATGCAATATTTGAATGAAGATAGGTCATATTGATATTTAGTTGCACTGACACATTAATTTTATTCAATTCATTCATTTTATTAAATTATTACTATTGTTGAAGTATTATTGTAAGTGTTGTATCTAACTTAGGTGTGAATATATGCAATAGTTAGAAAGAGAGTGTTAAACTTGGGGAAAAAGTGTTAAATATAGTATTGCCAATTAACATTGATATGGAATTGTTGTGGATATTTTCTTGTGTTTTAAAGCATGTTTAATGTAATTCATTTATTTTGTTTTTTTTTTTCACAAAAAGAAAATGATATTTAATCATTCAAATTGATATAATACATTTAATACAACACAAATTCAACATCGATCAAAACAAAAAATAATGAATTTGCAAACATACTCACAACATTCACGTTAGTAACATAAAATAGCACAATGTCTACAAGTAATGAGACAAAATTGAAGTGGCCGAAATATACATGCCTCAGGATATGCAACATTTACGACTTAATCATTAGCTGAATTAATAATTGATCAAAGTTGATCTATCAATCTAAATCAATAGAACACTGCAACAATATAGAAGGTCAAACAAACACCGCATTGAGAAAGGAAATCAAACAAACGCCGATCAAAGATGACAAAATTACAAGAAAAAAACACGAAAGAAAATCGATATATATAAAAATCACTTATTTAAATTAAAATAGAAGTAAAAAAAGTTTATGGGTGATTCTAAATAAAAAATTACTCAAAATCACTCATCTCATTTCTAATGAAAGAGGAAAAAGAAAAAAAATCCATTTACACTATTTCGTTTTAGTTGTTATTCGAAAGTGATTAACATATCTTTGTATTCATAAGATATATTTTTGTTTCTTCCATTAGCACATCATCAATGTATTTAAACTATTCAGTATCTATTAATCCTCTCTTAAGAACTAAGATATTTGCTAATAAAACTAATATTCTCAATTGCAAGCAAAAGCACATGTTAAAATACAAGCAAAAAATAATCACATGTTAAAATACAAGCAAAATCATATGCTAACATGATCAAACTGAATTATTTGCTCAAGCACTTATCATTGCTAACAAACTATTTTTTATCGTTCCTTGATTGTTTTTTTAAAAACTTACAAGGAAAAAGAAATGGAATGAATAAAAACACACAACAAGTTAAACCAATTGACAAGATTTTCTAATGGCACGAGCAATATATATTTAGTGTCAAATCATTCTATCTGAGAATTCACCATGTTGTCTAGTTTCTTTAGAAGCTCCTCTGTCTTAAATATTAAGTCATCATAAACATTTATGCAATTAGTTAGTCACTTGAGTATAGTATTATAAATTAAGGGTATTCAAATAATCAAAAATTGAATAAAAAAATAATTTATTAATCGAATTGATTTTTAAAAATTAAAATCTAACCGAACTAATTTTTAGTTTGAAAAACTGAACCAAATTGGTTTTTAGTTTGAAAAAACTAGAATCGAATTTGATTTTTTAGAAGTAATTAGGAGTAATTATGTAAGATTTGACTTATAGGAAAAAAAAAACTATGTTAAAATCAGTTCGGTTCAAAGTAATAAACCAGTTCACCGATTTATAAATTAGTTTGGTTTTTGAATTAAAAACCAATTTGATTCAGTTATTTCAAAATAAAAACCGATTTGGTTTAGTTTTCAAAAAGTTCTAATTCAAAATTGAATTGTGTCCACATCTATTAAAAAAAATATATATATATATTTATGATTCATGCATTATCTTTAATCAAAATGTTAATCTTGATATTTATTTTCACTATCTTTCAATTGAGTATGAACTTTATCCCTCGCATCATATGATTTTTAATATAGTATTAAAGAAATATTGTGAAGACAAAGATACAATAAACGCGACTAAATATATTTTAATAATGTGGAGTTTTGATCATCTCTATTTGAACCTTTTTCAATATTTCTCAATTATTTCTAACTCTTTTTTTTAAAGTTATTTAATTTTTTTTATTAGATCAAAAATTTATATCATATAGATCGTGCGTTTAAAGTTTTAAATAAAGAAAAAACTCAGAATGAAATTCATAAATCAAGTTTTGAATAGGTTAGATTTGCTGCCTTGGGCCTGATAATTTATTTGGGCTACAAATCATTGGGCTCGACATACTAGATTGAAGGTACAACCTTGCATTTTTATTTTCTCTAATTTCTTAATAAACTTAGTTGTAATAATTGTAATAAAAATAAGTAGAGATTTTGTACCCAAAAAAAGTTATAGTTCTACATTTCTATTTACTTTCATTCATGGTACATCAAGCTGACAGTTCACAGTTCCTTCATCAATGGTTAACATTGTTTAGAAAGTAATTAAGAACTAAAACTAACTATGAAGTTAGTTACTTATTTACTTAGTTGCATTTTAAATATATAGAAATATTTATAATTCATTCATCATCGTTGGTCAAAATATTCAATTTTTTTTTTGCAAGTGATTATTCCTTCTCACACATGACATGTCATCATTTTATGCACACTTTAGAAAAAAAATCTAACAAATGACTAAATTAAAAATATTAAAATCAAAATAACTCTAAATTACATAAACTTTTTTTTTTATATATTTACACATTTAATCTATTTAAAATTAATTTGACATTAATCACTCTCACTTGTTGAGAATTTTAGTGTAATCACCATACAACGTATTCAAATTCCAATTGTTATTCAAGTATTGGATAAAGCAAACTCAATTGCTTTAATTAATTTAACAACAAACTCTTACAAATTCCAATGAATTTGTAGTTCACAATTGCATATATTTCATATTGTTTATTATGCCTTTGGTTATTGGTTATTAACATGTGTTGTGACAATAACTAGAGAAATGTTTGATTCTACTTTCTGATCCGATTTTACTTCACTAAGTTGATCAATGGATTCAATAGGTGTCATAATATTTCCATTTACTCGAGCACCCTTTATAGGTGAAGGTGTTTCATCTGCCACTTTATTTTTCACTTGTTCTTTGTGCTTTCCCCACAAAACAGAATATAAGCCTATGACAACCAAGATGGAACCAATCACACTGCATTCACAATTCCAAAAACCAATCTATCATGTTAGATTGAGGAGTTAAATTAAAAAATTCCAAATAAGTTAAGTATTTATTGTAAGATCAAATATATCTTAGTTAAATTAAAAAATTCCAAATAAATTAAGTATTTATTGTAAAATCAAATATATCTTTTTTTTCAATATATGAAAATATCTTTTTATGTTTCGGAAATATAATTTAGATGATAAAAGACTATATTGATGTCTGATATGTGTGCCACTGTATTATTTGAAATTAAAGACAAAATACTTCGCATAAAAATATATATATTTTTTAATTTAAAGTTTTAACTCAACCGTAAAAATCAATATTATTATCTTATATTAAATTTAAATTTCTCGGAGCAAAATTGATCATTAATAAAAAAAAACTTACTCAATTCCCAAATATAAACTCAATAATAAGTGTTCTCGTTATATATTTTTTTTTAAACGTACAAAATGATGTTACATTATAATATTTAAATATATAAAAATTATATAATTATATTTAAATTTATCTTTTGTTACTTAATTTAAAATTTAAATGTATCTTTAAATATTTTTTAATATATTTTTTTATTCAATTTAACTTACAAAATACTTATAAAAAAATAACTAAAAATATATTTATAATTTTAATAAATTTAAACTATATCAATAACAAAAGTGAGATATTTAAAGATCAAATAACTATTCATATTTTTAATATTAAATTTTTTAACGTTTGTCTGATTCATGTAATTCTGGACTGATAAATATCGGCAATATTCCTTTTTTAAAATATAAATATTATAAATTGGTTTGGCTTGGACACACGCATCTTGAATAATTGGTTAATAAAAATTTGACAAAGTTAATTAGTTGTGTGATCACATCTAAGAATGTCTACTGAGAATACTTTTTGATATGATTGTACGATCACTTTATGTTTTGCCTTTTGGAATTGACTGAACTTCACTCTTGATCATGGCTTTTCTCAAAACCAATAAGTTTTTTTCCTTAACTTTATCAGATTGGTGCATTAATAATAAAGTCCTCTAGAGTCAACTATTTTATTAATATTCCATTAGTTACTTTTTTAAATTATTTTTTTTATTTAATTTAATTGCAGTTGTAATCTTTTTAAATTGTAATCTTTTTAAATTGTTTTTCTTTTAATTATGTTATTTAAATTTTGTCACATCGTTATTATTTTTTTTAAACTCATAATCAAGGGTAAAAATTGTTAGATATTAAAATAAGGGTTTTGATATCTTGAATTGATAAAAATAGAGAAAATAAAATCGTAATTAAAACTTATTATTTTTTAAATTTTAAAGTAGTACTTCCTCAGTCTCAAAATGAACTTCACTTTATTAAAAAATATTTATGTCAAAATGAATGTCATTCTCAATGCAACTTTATTTATTTTTACTATAATACCATTCAATAATTATTATGTGCACAACTTATAAAATATTATTGTATTTTATATTGATAATAGTGAAAAATTCACCAATAATTAAGATGGGTAGTTTGATAAAATGAATACTTTTATTTCTTCTAATTATTATATTTTTTAATATGTGTGTAAAATTTTTAAATGACACTCATTCTTTATTTGATGAATTTGATGTTGGAGATGAAAATATGAGTTTATTTGAATATTTGAATTATATATTTGATGAAACTTGCATTATATTGAAGATATACTTAATTTTATGGGTTTTTGTTTGAAAATTTTGATGATTTTTTTGAATTTCCGTTGAAAAAAAGATAATATTGTTGACATTTTAAAAATAAAAGATCAAATTGTTACTTATAATTAAAATAAATGACCAAATTGAGGGAAAAAAGAATAAAGAAGTAAAATGTTAACTAAAATTAAGTTAAGGGACCGAAAAGTGCTATTTCACCTAAAAAATGATAATTATTTTTAATTTTTAATATAATTTTATTTATTTTTAAATTATATCATTCAATTATTACTAAGTACAGTATTTTTAAAATGTTAATAATATTATGTATTTAAGATAGTGTAAAACACACCGAATATATATTAATATTTCAATAAAATATTTTTGACTAATATATCAACAAAATATTAATTAATATTATATCTGTAAAATAGTATATATGTTTTAATAAATCATTCTACTAAATAAAGTTGTATTATACATACAAAAAATTAGAATTTGAAAAGGATAAAATCCGTACAAAGTATTAGAAACACCAAAATTTTGGGCCAATATCATTTTGTGTCTCTAATTTTTATAAGTAATTAAAAAAATATTTTTAATATTATGAAGATGTATTATTAATGTAAAATTATTTTATATCAACGTCTAATTATAATACATTGTTCTGTCACATAAATCAACTTTGTAATTTTGACAAATTTTGTTTAATTTGTAATCTAATTTCAAAAATAAATGTAAAACACCTGATTTTTTACATTATTAGTGTAATACTAATTATATATCATCTCCGATAATAAATATAAGCAAAAATTAAAATATCTTAAACTTGATTAAATTATATATTTTAATTTTTAGTTTATGATTAGATCGGAGAGAGTATTTCCATTTTTTCTAATATCAATTTATAATTTTATGAAGTGTTTTATAAGTGATTTGAAATCCTCTCTATTTATAATTTTGTGTATATATTTACACATATTTTTAAAATATGTGATATAAATTAAACATTTAAAAAGGACAAAGAGGCAGTGACCTAGAAATTACCTACCTTCCAAGAAAAATCTTCTCTGCAAGGATAAAGGAGCCCATGATGGCTACAATGATCATCATCAAAGGGCTAAATGAAGTTGCAAAAACAGGTCCTTTCTTTTTTATTACCAACCCTTGTACGTAGTATGATATACTTGATGAAACAATTCCCTGATACAAAAATTAAAATAATCATATTTACTAACATATTATTAATTTTTGGCTTTAATTTTTAATATACTTATTTTCATTAATTTGTGAAAATAATCCTCTTACTTTAAAATTTAATGATTTTAATATCTCTTTTTTAAATTTTTAACTGAAAAATGATGATGTGACGTATTTTAAACGACGTGATATATGATACGATAATATTGAATGAGTAACACTCGTAAAATTGTAATAAAATTCTCTAAAATTTTAGTTTTAACATCTAAGATAATTCAATTTTATAATTTAATTAATAACATATAAATAATTAATGCATTTAGATGAATCTAAATTATAATATTGTATGTCAGGTCATTTAAAATATGTCAAATTATTATTTGTTTAGTTAATAATTTTGATGACGAACCAAAACTGTGAGATTAAAAAACAGGTAGACCTATTTTATCAATTATGAAAATAGAAGACTAAAATTACAATTAAGTCTTACTTTATTTCTCAATCCTCTAATTCACAAGAGAATCGTGCTCTCATAATTCAAAATTCAGCCAGAGATAAATAAAGTCTGCTAACTAAAAATTGTTTAAATTAAAATTAAAATTAAAAGTCTTAATTCTTCTAAATAATTTGTTATTAATTGAAGTTTATTAAGCACTTCTATTTAGTTAATTAAAAACGAAAAATGTGTTGTTATCAAGAAAAACAAAAAGGTTTTTGTACCAAAACAAACAAACAAAAAATATCAATTACCATCCATCTCTAAAGGTAAAGGAATAATAGATATTAATTAAATATTGATCAGCTGATATTACTTAAAAATAAACTGTTGTTTAATCAACCTAAAAAAATTAAGCATTAAAATAATTTTTTTAAAAGTTTTTATTGTACCTTTTTAAGTTAAAATATCATAAAACTTTAAAAGAATGTGCCCCTAGAGTATATCTTTATGCCAAAATTAGCTTTCAGTTAAATGAAAGTCTTAAGATATTCTTATACCTTTTTTCTTTACTGAAAGACATTCTTATAATATTTCTCAAACGAAATGAGACATAGACACAACTATTTTAAATATTTTAAATTTTCAAAAATTATTTATATGCTAAAAAAATATCTTCTAAATTAATTAAGAATCTCAAGTATACTCTTACACTATAGGCAGAAGCCAATAAATTCATATCCCATCCAATTGTCCACACAGAAGTCTTGTGTTCCATCACCATTGTGGTAGCAAAAGCTAGAAGCGTGCCAATGAAACATACAAGTGATGTGAGTGTCAGTTGATGATTCTTGTATGTTTCTAAAGCTTTAGCCTGCTCAATACATTAAACAAAAATAAAATAAAATTATAATTATTATGTAACATCCGCATTAATATAATAAAATTAACACGTTTTGTTCTTAAGTACATCTTATATAATAAAAAACTGCATAGACACTTGATACGTCGAGATATAAATTTGACCTACAATTCTCTTTTTTTCTGTACTTAATGTGTGTGAATTTTGCCATAAATTTTTTGAAAAAGAAATAACACTCATACCTAAAAAATAGTTAATCAGATTCTCTACATTCACGTAATCACTGATTTAAACTATGAACAAAATCATACATATATCTCACATTTTGAATTTATATTTTGGACTTAATTTATCAAAACTAAAATATAGGTCGTCTAATATTAAATTAACGGTTCAAATTACATGTGACTCAATCTAATCTCTACTACTAACATTTTCTCTCTGAACTTATCATAAAAAACAACATAAAGATAATTTTAATCTATTTTTTTTAATTAATTATCATGAGGTCTTACTTGTAACACAAAGAAGGATGCCCAAGCAATGGTAGAAATAGTTAGAAAAATTGAGCCTAAGAGCCAATCATTCTTGCTTGAGGATCTTGTGATGTTTGTTGCATTGGAATTACTATGAGGTGTCTGTTTAGTCCACAATAACTCCACAATTGGGCCTTTGTAAAAGGTCATCAACATTACCCCAGCCACAGTTAATATAGTTCCCACCAACTTTGCTTGGCATATTAACTTCTTCATATTGATCTTTTCCATCCTTTATAATATAATCAATAGATTTATAAATAAAATTGAAAAAAAAAATATTTAAATATTTAATTAATTAACTTAATTAATTATTGATTACCGGCATAAAACCGCCATTAAAAATGTCATAGCTGGAAGCATATTGCTCATTGCACATGAGAAGGTTGGAGATGTTAATTTCAATCCAGCATAGTAGAAGTTTTGATCTATCACTGGCCTGTTTAGAATATTCAAATTGATGTAAATAAAAAATATCTAGAGATATAAGATTATACATCATCGTTGCAAAGTTAACTATTTTACACCGACAATTAATTACAACTTACTGATGTATTAAATAATTGCATAATTTTTATTTTTTATTTGATGTGTTGATAAATAGTGATAGGTTGTTAATGTAAAACAACAAATATCTAAGTGTTTGTAAACAAAAAAATATCTAAGCAAACATATAATTAGTAAATAAAAAAAAAACGAAAAAAGAACTAACCCAAGCACAGCTAGGAGAAAAATTTGGAAGAAAATTGGAAATGTAACCTTTGGTTGAGCCTTCCTGGAAAAATGAAACCATGTATCAAAAACTCAAAATACATTTCATGATATGTAATAAAAAATATGACAACAAAGCATATGCTGAAATTGTTTTTATACTAATGTTAGAGACAAATAAATAAAAATAATTTTCTTAGGATATTTTGATTGATTTTTAACATTTAGCGACAAAAATTAAAGACCCTTTACTTTTTTATCTCTGATTTTTGTTGATAGTTTAACTTTTTTCTAATAATTTACATAATAGACATTATATTCATGTAAGAGTCAAGGCATTCAATTAAGAAGTAAAAAAGAAAAAAAAACTTTCAATGTCTTTTGTAATACCAACCTTTCAAAGATAATGGCAAATGGAGCTATAGCAATAGTTGCAAAAGCGTGGCGATAAACAACAAGAACATAGTGACTCATGCCTCCATTGAGAGAAAGCTTGGTTATAATGTTCACGCCTGCATAGCCAAATTGTAGAAGAATCATGGCAAAGTAGGGCTTAGATTTATCAAGGAAGTTTGCAAAAGATTTGAGCTTTTCCAAGCCCATTTTATGATTTAGAGAGAATACTGAGGATTGGTTTTTGGTTAATATAAAAGGGTGAATGACAAATGTTAAGGAAGTAAAGGAAGGATACTAAAGTAGGAATAGATGAGGAAGTTAAGTTTTTTTCTTTCTTCCTAAGTAATACAATGGGATGGTTTCTATTATTTATATAACATACATGAAATAATATATCAATTTTTTTTTTATTTTTTTTTTTTAAGAATACACATCTTCACCTAAAACTTTAAGCAACCATACAAGTGAGATGAACAACATGTCTTGATCTAAAATTTTAAGGCATTTAGTTTATGAATTCTCTCAATTATATAGTGATCAATATTTACTTTTCTATCTAATGTAAGATTCTTTACTCACACTTGATATATCAACAACATTATCTTCAAGTGTCGGCTATGATACTATTTTTGGGTCATGAGAGGACTCGAATAATCATTAAGTAGGGTTAAGAACAATCACACAAGTGAGTTGAACATCATCATCCAAAATCTTAAGATATTGATTTTATGGGTCTTCTCATGTATACAGTGCTCAACATCCTTTTTTTTTTATTGAACACGAGACTCTTTATCCACACTTTCTTAAAAGCAAAAATTTGAGTGCAAATACATCACATAATAGAAATGACATCCCAACTATGTTGCCAGTCCAAAATTACAATCTATCATTTGCAACACCATAATAAATATAATAAAAGAAATTAAAAGTATAAAAAGTTTGGGGACTCGACCAAAATCCAAAGAAACAAGAATGAACAAAACCTTACATGGAAAACATAAATGGATAAAACCAAAGTGAAGAAAAAAGAGTATAGTGTAACAAAACAAACATCACGTTAAACAAGCACATATCTAAGATAAGCATGAACTAAAATGATAAAAGGGAATGTTATGTCAATTGCGGTTAAAGTCATTCCAAATACAACGAGGAGGAAAATCCCATCAACTAAAACAACGAGTGTAAAAACCAACACTAGCAAGTCCATTAGCACACATATTGCCTTCCCTATAAATACGAGAGATGTGAAACTGCATTTGTCTTGTAAGAAATATACAATTCAACCATCTAGTCTTCAAATTTGAAGACATGAGATTAGAATTAAAGAAAAATTGGACCACCAACAAAGAATCAAACTCCATCCAAAGTCAAAACAAACTTTTAGAGTAGACGATCTCAATAGCATACATAGCAGCAAAAAGCTCAACATAAAAAGAAGTAACTACACCCAATTAGCCCGAGAAACAACCAGTTAGTAGTGCCACTAGAATCTCTAAAAATTTCACCAAAAGCAGAAAGACCAAGATTACCTATAGAGACTCCATCAATATTACATTTAATCAAATCACTAGAAGGCTTCAACCAGTTATCTTGGGTAATAATCAAGGTCTTCGGAGCATGAAAATCAATATAAAAATATTTGAAAATAGAGAATTTTTGTATTAAAGAAGAAGCAACTCCCTTAGAGAACCTACCTAAGAGAGATACAGTAGAAGAGACATGTTGAATAGTGAGTTGAATGGTAACCAAGCTGTTGTTAAAAGCTAGCTGGTCGCGGAAAAACCAAATGTTATTAATGACAGTTGAGAGGATAATGTCCTTCACATGAGAATTCTAATTCTTACACAATGATCAATAATAGAAAAAATGGAAGAAAAATCAATTCTAATACGCAAAATATAGGAAAATCGATTCCACATATGAGTAGCAAAAACACATTTGAAGAAAAGATTATTAGTAGTTTCATAGACCTGAGAGCAGAGCCTACAACATGACACCACTAGACATCCACGATTCACAAATTACCATCTATAAATATCTTGTTATAAAACAGACGTTAAACAAGACAAAATTTGGAAAGAGGAATTACAACACTTCAAATCTTCTTACTCCAATTAAGCTCCAAGCCTTTAGGATGAAGAGTTTTGTAAACGTCTTTAAGAGATAAAATCTATGAATCTGTGAGTCTCCGTATTAGCTGGTCTTCATATTCAATTGAATGAGTAATAATCAGATGCATCTCAACAACAACAACAAAAAAAGAAACGACTAAAACAAGTAGGAATATACCAAAAGTAATCAGACAAAAAGATATGCAACAGTAGACTGTAGGTAGGGATGTGAATAGGCTAGGCGGTCAGGGGACTACGACCTGGCCTACTTATGGCCTGACCTATTTAATAAAAAGGCTAGACTCAGACTGTTTTTAAAGCCTATTTATTTAAATAGGTCAAGCTCAGACTTATAAAAAAACCTATTAGGCCTGACAGGCCAACCTATATATATTTTATTATTTATTAATATTATTTTTATTAGTATATTAATAATATTATTCTCTATTTTAAATTCTATCAATTAGACAATCACTCAGTAATCATTCCATATTCAGTAGTCGTTTCATATTCGGTAACGATTATATATTTGGTAGTCGTTTCATATTCAGTAACCGTTCAATTAGTCAATCACTCAGTAGTCATTCCATATTTGTTTAAAAGGTAATCATGGGTGCGTTTGTTTTAGAAAAAAAAATCTATCATTTGAAATAAAAAATTATTTTTTAGGGTTTAAAGGATGTTTATTTCAGATTTTTTAAAAAATTATTTTGTTAGAAAAATTATTTTTTGTTTCATATATATAGATATATACATTGATATTGGTATCTCGAGAGCATCATGTGATATTAGTAGAATATTTAAATATTTTAATGTAAATAAGACTTTTAAAAAGGCTTACAGGTCAAATCAGACTTTTAAAAAGGTCAGGCCAAACCGAAAAAAAAACCCTATGATAACCCGTATGTCTAAAAAATAAATCATAGCAGACTCAAGTCTTTCAAAACCTGACTTGACCTATTCGCACCCCTAACTGTAGGGAACTCACATGGCAAATCAACATGATTAATAACACACAATAATCGAAGACCAAGACCTCCTTCTTTTAAAGGAGTGCATCATTATTTTTCAAATCACTGTAACAATTTCCCTACTATAAATATATATTATAATATTGTTAATTTACTTTCCCTTAAAATTGTTGATTTTCATATTAGTTTGATTTCACATTTTTAATGTTGTTTCACACTCTATATTATTGTAGGTTGAATCGTTTTTGTTTTAACATTTTCGTTCAAGTGACTAAATAGCTTCCACTTTTCGATATTTTCCATTCGACAATGTGTCTTTGTTTGAGTCTTCTTTAAATTGTCTCTTTCTTTTTCAATAGTACAAATTTAAATTAAAAAGTAATAGTTCAAATTAAATTGTAAATTTTTTCTTTTATTTAATTAAATGATCAGATAGCTAGAGAACAATGAATTGGATTGGAAACCAGTGAAGAACAAACGTTTCCTTTGTGGTGTTATCATGTTAGTCATATCCAAATGAAATATAACCATTTTTTATTGTCAAATTTTTTTTTTTGTCAAATTAAGAAACAAAAGGAGCCAACTTCATTCCAAAACGAATCTTTCTTATAAAACATTTTTATAATACAAATCGAGTCTGAACAATATTTAACGAAGAAAGATCAACATGCTTTAAAAAAAGTTACATTAATAATTATATTCATTCAACAAGATCACACCAGTAAATATTTGACTTAATTATAATTTTTATTTTTTTATTTTTATTAATTTACGACATTGATCTCTTTAATTTAAAAATCAATAATTTTAATTAATTTTTCAATTTTTGAATTAAAAAATAATTACTTGATATGTTTTAAATAACGTGCGATACAATTTCATGATATAGAATCATATAGATGCAATAATTATTTATATGTCATTAATTAAATTATAAATATAAAAAATTCATATAGTTGAAAATTAAATTTTTACGGTATTTTATTCTAATTTTATGGGTTTATGTAAATATTTATATATATAATTTATATAATAGTAATTTTTAATCCAATAGTTGACTTAAATTTCTTTTTGTCTAATATAATAATATTGATCGATGATTATAACTCTTCAAATTTTATTTAATCCCTCACTACATCTAATTTTTTGTCATATAAAATTTTGAGGTAGATATTCTGCATCCATTTTATATTATTTATTGTTGTCATTAGTTACATACCTTGAATTGATGAAAATACCCCTAATTCTTTTTCAATTTTTGAGCCGTTATCATTTTCTGATTCTCTTTGGCAATATACATTCTATAGTTGTTTAAATTACATGAAAATATTAAATTAATTCTTTAAGAGGTATTTTTTGTATGAAGTTAGTTTTTTGTGTTTATAAATTTTACGATGTTGAACTATTTTTAATTTTAATATTATTTTAATTATTTTTAGTTAGAATTTTTTAAAATTTTACTATGAGTTTTGTTATCGATTGTATAAAGAATAAAATAATAAACTTTCATGTAAGTTTATAATTTTAATTAAGAGAATTTTACATTTAATATCAAAAATCTTAATATGTATCTCACTCGAATACTCTCCAATTCAATTAATTTTTTAAAAGTTAGATTGATGATTATGTTCTTATGCTTATTGAAAAAACTGAGATAATTTTGAGTTTCAATTTTAATTGTTTTAAATTTGAATCACCCGTATAAATTTTTACAAACACAAAAGACAAATTTATTATAAAAAAGATAAAAGACTAATATGTTATTTCCATATAAGTTAAAGATTGCATGATGTATTTTGTTTTTCTCTTTCGATTCATCTCTTTCTCTTTTTATTCCTCACCCTCTCTTTCTCTCATCCTTTAGTTTATGAATTCAAACTAATTTTTCATAGCTATTTACCGTGACCTAAAATTTAAGGTTTACTAAAAATTATTAAAATTCACCACAAAATTTTATTAAAATAAGAAAAACATCAAAATTCTTGAAAAGAGAATCATGGTCTTTGAAATTCTGATTTCGAACTCATAAATTTATTATGCATAAGAAATATATTAACATCCAACAACATTCAAAGGTGATATCTTTTAATTCTTTGTACAAAATTTAAGTTACCTTTTAAGTATAAAATTTACTTTTTTACCTATAATTCTTGTTACAAAATGTACTTTTATTTTACTATGAAGTACAATTAAATTTCAAATTTTGAATGGAACTATTTTGTTTATTTGATTAATTATTTTTGAACAAAACTAAGCTTAAAGTAGAAGAAAACAAAATTATTTTTGTGCTCAACAACCATGGTTTGATAAAGGTGGTCGGTCACCTACTCCTATGTTTTTTGGAGTAAGGATTCTCTACCTTTGAGTCTCCTACCTTTGGTGACTTTGTATCTATCTCTCTCTTTATCAATCATTCTCTCTCATCTAAATAATTTTTAATATTTAATTTTAATAATCAATTTTACTTCAAATAAAACTAATAAAACTAAAAGAAACTATATTCATTATTCAAATTTTTGAATATATTGATGCATTATAAATTTAAATTTGCTAAAAATATAAAGGATTAATTTGTGAACAAACTCATAACATCTGAGTTAATTACGTAATGACCTAAAAAAGAGGAAACATATTGAGTTTGTGTGTTAGTTAGTTTTAAGGAAATAATTTTTGTATTGATGATTTAATTAGATAAAAAGATTAATTTATAAAAAGATATTGTTGATTTGATGAAGGAAAGAATATATTGAGTACGAAAAAATATAATAATGAATATATAGTTGGATAATTACTTATTTGATGATTGAGAGGATAAAAAAAAGTAAAAATGATATGAGAAAAATAAAAATGAAAGAAATAAGTAACAAGAGAGCATGACAAAATAAAAGTAAAACAAATAAATAAATAAAATTAAGGAAAACTAAAATGCTATAAAATTAACTAAAATAAGATTAAAATATTGTAAAATATAGAAGAATAATTTTTTTTGGAGAAATAAAGAAGACAGAAGAAGAAATTATTGTATTATATTTTTCAAGGTATTCTTTACAAATTAATAAAAGTCTTATTTACAAATTAATAGTTTAAACTATTTTGTATTTATTTTTTACTCTCTTAGCATATTTTGTGCTTTGAGTAATCTATTTTGAATGAATCGGATGTTAGTTTTCATCAAAAATTATTCAAAGTTAAATTTCATAAAATTAATACATACACCATTGACATGACACCTGACATGATGCAATTGTAAAATTCGTTGAAAAATGACAATGAAATTTTCAAAGAATATGCACAACGATGAAGAGAAGTGACATCACAAGTAGATCATCTTTTATTTGAAAGAGAAATGGTTAGTATGTTTATGAATACTCTTCTATTGCCTTTTTATGATAAGATAAGTGAGAGTATGTCATCAAACTTTTTTGACATGGTCATGACAGAAGAAAGAGTATAAAGTGTAAAAAGAAGAAATAGAGCAAGAGAGTAAAAAAGGAGGATTGTCTGTAAAAGGAAAAAAGAAATAGGAGGCAGAACAAGAATGGAAAAAAAGAAAAATGAGGAAGAACAAGAGAGGAAGGAAATAAAATTGACTTTCGGTAGTGGTAATAAGTGTGTAGCAAACTTGCTTCGTTTGACAAACAATTTTAATATGTTATTTCTACCATTGTGTTTGTTCTGTTAATATATAGTCTTAGTAGTTTTACTTTTTTTTGAGAGTTACTTTGAAATATCCACTTTAGTAGAAGACTGTTTGTTATTTGTTTGATTTCCACATTTGGTGATTACTATTGTTGATTGATGTTCCCTAGTATTATCAGAAAGACTCTAGTTTATCCATCGATTATTATAGTGGAAGTTTTTACTGGACTAGATCTTGAGAATTTTATTCTCTTAATTTGATGGAAGTTTTTCACATTAAAAATTGTGTTTATTTCATATTTAATTTTCTATCAATTATTGTTGTTATGTGAAATTGTATTTTATGTTTGGTCAATCATCTACGCAAGTAGAGAAAAAATATTATATATTATTGAAATAACTATATGTGATTTTTCCAACATGAACAAACCTTCTCGAAGGAAGGAGCCATGATAGCACATGGGATGAGAACCCTAAGAGAGCCTCTAGACTTCGGAGGGAGAAAAAGCGCTCGCATGTACAAAGTTCATCTTCTAGTGAGTTTCTTGCTTCTACCACAAGTGGTTAAAGTTGGAACAAGAAGATATTAGGTACTTTATTGTCATGTAATTTACCAAGCTTGATAGATATTATTAGTTTCCAATGAAGTCTGATAAGTAAAATACAGTACGAGGTCTTGAAAATATTAGAGCATTTTTTAAATTATAAAAATTAATTGGATAAATGGTAATAAACTATTTTTTGTTGCAAATTGAATATTTGTTGTATCTAATTATAGAGACTAATCTCTCAAATTCAGATAAAATATTATACAATCATACTAAACATTAATATCAATTATACAATCACATGACATAAAACTTAATTCAATAAATTATTGATTAAATATCACTTGTGGTCTTTTAATTTAATTTTAGTTAACTTTTTAGTCCTTTATATTTTTTTTTTCTGATTTGGTGCTTTATTTTAATTTTAAGTGACAATTTGATCTTTTATGTTTTAAAAAGTCAACAATGTTATCCTTTATTTTTACAAAAATTCATCAAAATTTTTAAACAAAATTCATAAAATTAATTATATTATTCAATATAATACAAATTTCATCAATTTTGTAGCTCAAATTTTTAAATAAACTCATATTTTTATCTCTAACAGCATCAAATAAAGAATGAAAATATAAGTTTGTTTGAATATTTAAGTTAGGAATTTGATGAAATTTGTATTATATTGAAGAATATAATTAATTTTATGAGTTTTGTTTGAAAATTTTGATGAATTTTTGTAAAAAAAAAAGAGGATAACATTGTGACATTTTAAAATATAAAAGATCAAATTGTCACTTAAAAACAAAATAAAAGACTAAGTCGAGAAGAAGAAAAAAAAACGATAAAGAACTAAAACGTTAACTGAAATTAAGTTAAAGAACCACATATGATATTTAGTCTAAATTATAATAAATTTTATACAATAACAAATTATAATAAATTATTTAAACATAAATCATACAATCACAAAACACATATATTGGTATAGAAAACATTTACAAAACTTAAGAAGATCGTTTTTTTTTTTTTCAATCCGGACATCCATCCCCTTTATGAGCAACACAACACCTGAATAAGTACTTCCATTATAGAGGAGTTACACACTTATAAAGATAAATAGTTTTATAGCTACCTTCTTACTCTTGTACTTGTGGGTCTTACATAGAGATGACAATAAAATCCGCACCTGCGGATATTCATCTGAACCCGCTTGATTTGGGCAGGGAAAACCCGCTTTAATTAGGTGCGGGTGCGGGTGTGGATTTTCCGCGATATTAAAATTCGGGAGGGGGCCGGGTTTGAGGGTGATGATATCCACCCCGCAAGTAATATTATTGCAATCTTTAAATTTTATATGCATATATATATATATATATATTAAATATATTTAATATGTTTTAAAATATTAAAAAGTATTATTTTATCTTTTAGAAAATATTTTTTTAATTTTATTATTATTTAATAATTATTATTTTATTATAATAAATACGATTTTTTAATTTATAATTTTATATATATTAGTGGGTGCGTGTGCGGGCGGGGAACACCGAAACCCGCTGCGGGTGGGGATGAGTGTCTAAATTTTACACCCGCTATGAAACGGAGGCGGGTACGGATTTTTTCCGATTAGTCGGATGCAGGTGTGGAGGAAGCGAAATCCGCCCCCGCCCCACCCCGTTGCCATACCTAGTCTTACATGTACTACTTTTGAAAATATATTATTTATTAATTATTAACTCATTTTAATATTAAAATTAATTGTTGGCAAAATATAATAATATAGATTACTGATTTTGACGTTTTCAAATAAAAAATGGAATTATTATTGAAATTCATTCAAATAACTCTTGTACTTATTAAATACTATATTAAAAATTATAAAATAGATCATTTATACATGTCTTACCCACTTAACCATCCAAATCATATAACTCAGATTATGGATACTCTAACAACACTACTACCACAAGAACCTTCTCACACGCATCAATTAACGGTGATACATCAACACCAATTGATATCTACCCTTAACACTAAAATTGTAAGATGACTCCATTGGGTATAGGTTGAATATGTCGTATTGATGCATTTTGCTCATTATTTTAGGTAGGTCGGACTAAAAGTTTGAACTTGCTTACTTAAATTGGTTAATTCGTTTAACCTGCTACAAAAAGATGTTGGTCATGGGACAAGTTAGTGCATCATGCCAAATTAAAAAAAAAAAAAGTGACTTCAATAGAATTTTTTTCTCAACTTTTTATTAATTCAACCAATCTAAAAGATTAAAATTGACTTATTAACTTATTGATAATTTACTTATAATGTTGTTGATAGATTTAATTATTGATAGTTGGTTACATATGTAATTTACTTAAATTACTCAACCTTCACACTTAAGCGCCTGCAATTTTTGGGAGTAACTGATACTCTGCTTAAATTTAAACAAGACAGAGGTGCTCTCTAACCTATTTTAGAAAGGATCCACTCATTATCTCTCCACCTATCTAAAACCCCTTCCTAAGGTATTCAATAACATCAGTCAACATGC
Organism: Cicer judaicum; assembly: GCA_037974835.1. NCBI lineage: Eukaryota > Viridiplantae > Streptophyta > Magnoliopsida > Fabales > Fabaceae > Cicer > Cicer judaicum. Next base: position 4,172,773 of record JBBPBS010001130.1, read on the forward strand.
CATTCTTCCTCACTATGGAAGCCATGAGTATGTGTCTGACAATGATGCCTTAATCATTCACCACATTCTCAACTGTCAACAGATTAATCTCCTCCATGTTATTCTTCATCACATGATCACAGCCGCCACTAAAGATTACAAGAAAAACATTGCCCTTATGGAATGGTATTAACCAAAATCTTTAGGCATTTCAACATACCTTTCCCAAATGAAAAATCACTGCTGAAAATCTCCAAGTTTTCTTCCAAAAACATCTCTCACATGAAGAAAACATCCTCTAAAATTGTTCTCACTCCCACCTTTCCACCAAAAATTCTTAAAGAAAATGTTCAGCAAGAAAGAGAGTCACAACACCTCAACCAACTTCACCATCTCCTTCAGCTGAATCAGAACCGGAAGCAGTCACATAAACTGCTCTAGAACATTCTCCATCAAACCAAGAATGTTCTCCAGATCTGCCCATCAATCTTCATACTTTCTCTGTTTTTCCTCAACCTTCCACTCTATCATCAACTGACTTCCTTTCTTACTCACAAACCTTCCACTCTCCACTACATGACATGTGTCCATTACTTCCTAACCATCATGTTAGCACCATGTCTTCTATCTTCATTTCCCCTCAAAAAACTAGTTCTACCATTTTTGGAATCAGTCAATTTTGAATCTTTCCTAACACTCATTGCCCATCCATCAACCAACATTCTTCCTCTGATCCATTACCCCTAGTGGCTACCTCTTTTGCCATTATTCCATCTGTTTCCCTTGACTACAACTGTTGCTGCCACTCCTTTTACCATCACTCATCCTCCTACTCCTCCTCCCAAGGCTGAACCATCAAATACTGAAATAATGGTTGCCCTTCAAACCATTTTGGCACACCAAACTCAGTAGGATACAGAGATTGCCCTACTACAGACCTGAATGACAAAGAAACTTGCTCCCAAACTGGGGCTGAACCCTCCCTCTATTCATCCTTCTCCCACTCCTCAGTTGATCTCTGACCCTGCAAAATCTTCATCTTCTAAAGGGTCTCTCCATCGCTTGCTAAATAGGAATCTTCTTCTCCTTCCTTTCTGTATGACAAAGGGGGAGAATTACGTTAGTTTTTATCCTGATTTATAGAAGTCCTTTTGTAATTAGGAACTTCTGTATATGTTGATGCAAATCTGACATTTTGTATCTTTGAAAAGAATTAATGGAAAATTGCTTATTTTGAAATTATATGCATGTTTTTTAATTTTTTTTTTTTGCCAAAATCGCTTACTGCATAAATTGAGGGGGAGCTTTTAAGCTCTTCAAAATTAAAATTAGAATCAGAATTAAAATCTAAATTAACATATTTGTCATCATCAAAAAGGGGGAGATTGTTAAGACAAACTCTCAATTTAAGTTTTGATGAAAATAAACAAAGGTTAATTAAGAATGTTAATTATGATTCTAAATGTTATGTTAATTTAACTTGTGCTTTGAGTGGATTAATTCAAAGATATGACTCAAACAAAGCAAATAAATCAGCAATAAAAGATAAAAACTGAACAAATACGAAAGTAGAACATTCTGGACAAAATCTGTAAAAACGGAGAATGTTCTCCAACACCAAGAATGATCATAACAGCTCCAAGGTCAATCAATATCCACCATTTAAAATAAATTTTAACTTCTGAATTTTACATCAATATCATCAACACTTAACAAGGCACAAACTAAGATAATCATATTCAAAGAAACTTCTCGAATTACAAAGAGAGAAGATCACGAATTAGTAAGACCAGACATATCCAAACCTTTTCCAGCTTAAACTGTTAAGAAAGATAAATGACCTTGAAATGAACAAGACATATAGATTAATCAAGAAGACATCCAGAATGAATAACACTGAACCTACAAATTGATTATGAATCTCCAAAATGTTCAAAGACTAGGACTCTAGATTGATTATCAAGCTCTAGAATTTCATTAACATTATGCAGAAGCTCGTCATCATTCTCCAAGCTATTTTGACATTCAAACTCAAAGGATCACCAAACTCAAAGGAAATCTGATCAAAGAACTTAGCCCAATGAACAAAATTCAAAAAGTGTTCAAAGGCTGGAATGTATTTATTCGTATAATTTGGTTTTGATCAAAACTGACAGAGCACTACCAACAACTCTTTTGACCATTATTAATTGCTCTAAAACGCCTATAAAAGGAAGGTAAATGCTTAGGGAAATAGCATAATTTCAAGTGCTAACAAGTCTCGAAAAATCACCCACATACTCGAAACTTTCTCATTATTCAAAGAAGAATCAGTCTGATCACTTTTCATTACTTTGTTATTTACTACTGTATTTAATGTAAAAAATTGAATCTCAAATAAGAGTTGAGACATCTCAGATTCTATAAAAAAAATCTCATTATTATTGTAAAACTAGAACTATAAGAGTTTAGTATATTTTGGATAGATTGTAAGAAATCCTATCAAGGTTGATAGGTGACATGATTAATTTAATTCTGGGTGGAAAGAAATTATGTTTGTAATAGATCAAGAATGATACGACCTAGGTGTTGTAAAACCAATAAGGTTATTTGTTTTGAACACTTAGTGGAAAATCTCACAGTTGTAAGGACTAGACGTAGTCCGAGTTGGGTGAATCACGATACATTCATGTATGGTACTCTTTATCTTATCTCTTTATTTATCAAGTTTGATTAATCACTTAAGTTAAAAACATAAACTAAACTTTTTTTTAAGCTAACCAAGAACGTTCTCCGTTTTCAGTTTTCTAAAACTAAGATCATTCTTGAGTTGAATTTTTAAGTATTTTCTGGAAATTTTCAAATAGGGAGATTTATAATTCAAACCACATTCTTTGTAAATTGACATTGCTGCTTTAATTTCTTCTATCATTCATATCTTTTTCAGGTTCTCTACTTAAAAGGTAAGTGCAAAGAAGTCAAGGATTTTCTTTTTGCATAATATGTCATGGAGTGTTCAACAACACATATGTGAGGAATCTGAGTTACAAATAAATAAACAAACTTGAAAAATAAATTGTTGTTCCCTTAATTTACAAATTATTAAGTAAGCCATTTTTCTAATTTATTATTGATAAAGTGAACCAACAATTTAATAGTTGGAAGGAAAAAATATTTTATTTAAGCTAATCACTCTTGCTTACTAAATTAGTTATTCATGCTTTACCCAATCATGCGATGCAATAAATTCACATTTTCTAATCTATTTGTGATGTTGTGGATAAACAATATAGGAATTTTCTCTGAGGAGGTACACAAGACTCTAAGAAGATTCAATTGGTTTCTTAGGACAAAATTTGTTATCATTAATAGTTTGGTGCCCTAGGGATTAGTAAAATTATGAATATCAATAAAACATGTATCATGAAGGTTGCTTCGGGTGAGATGTCTCCATTTTGTAACAAATAATTCATAATGAAGTTCTAGACATAATTTATGCCTTGTATTGTCCATCTTTTTTCTATGACGAATAGTTCAAAAGCCAATTATTTATCTGTTATAAATCCACAAGTAAAGACCAAAATGATGTCTCTAAATGGATTTGACAGTGGGTTGGGCTGCAACATCTTAGGTGTTTGTTGTGGAAGGTGTTGCAAATTGTTGGAATGAGATACGTGTTCATAGAGACATGAACACACTTGTAGCTTGTCTAATATTTGATAATGAGACGAATTATGTGTTGCATATGTTACAAGATTCTCCTTTCTCTACAAATGCTTAGAAAGCTATTTTAAACAGGTATTTAGTTTGATGACATCCACCACTAGTTGGTTGATAAGTAGCTTGTGTGGAAGAAAATTGACCAACGATGTTTGTGGTGGTGGTTAATAGTTTATTGAGATAGTGAAATGAGCATATATTTAAGAATATAATGCCAATGTTCCTTCAAGTTGATTGTTATAGATTGTGAGCATGAAGTGACTTCATCGTTATACCGTAGATGAGATGGGATGAGACAACGAGTACTCTAAAAGTATCATATGCTACTAATTATCTTAGTTCTCTTAGCATAATCCAACTGTTGGTTGTATGATGTTAGACATTAATGGACCAGTCACAAATGATGGTTCCAAAGTGACTTGTGGATAGGGGTGGGAATAGGCCAGACCAGGCTTTGAAAGGCCTGAGTTTGGCCTACAATTTAATTTTTCGGTCTAAGCCTGGCCTACGACCTATCATAGGCTTTTTTTTCCAGCCTGACCTGGCCTTTTTAATAGTTTGGTCTGGCCTGTAAGCCTTTTTAAAAGCTTTTTTAAACACAATCATTATTATTTCTTAAACAAATAAGGAACAACTATTGAGTGATTGACTAATTGAACGGTTATCGAATATGAAATGACTACCAAATATAGATCTGCTACCGAATATGAAACGACTACTGAATATGGAATGATTACTAAGTAACTGCCTAATTGATAGAATTTAAAATAGAAATAATATTATTAATACAATAATAAAAAATAATATTAATAAATAATAAATATATATATATAGGCCGACCTGTCAGATCTAATAGGCTTTTTTATAAGTCTGAGCCTGACCTATTTAAATAAATAGGCTTTAAAAACAGCTTGAGCCTAACATTTTTTATTAAATAGGCCAGGCCATAGGCCCCAACGGACGGCCTAGCCTATTCTCATCCCTACTTGTGGACGAATAGTTCGCAATGATAAAAAAAAATTATTATTTGATTTTTCTTATGACCTGGGAAAGTGTAGTATCACAACATAGGAGTTTATATGTTAATTGAAGTGTTTAGATTCTTGTTAGTTTATATTTTAGAGGTTTTGTTTTTCATGAATTTTTTAGTTTATTCTTGTTTGAAGATTGTCCACTTTCTTCAAAAACCTGTTTAAATATGTTTTTTTAGTACTTACAGTTATACTATTATTTGCTTTTATTCACTATAAATTTTTGTTTGTTTTTAATCTTGACAAATATACCTCTTTTTGTTTTTATCCTTATTATTTTGTTTCAGTTCATGCAAAATTCGCTTATATTGAAATTGACCTTTGTAATTTTTATTTTAGTCCTTATTTTGAAGGACAAAAATAGATATTCTATATATTATGTGAATTAATTTTTCGATGAATAAATTTTACATGGATTAAACAAAACAACAAATACTAAAAGTAAAAGTAGTATATTTACATTAATTAAAAAAAAGTATTTTTAAAATGACTAAAATAAATTATATATAAAGTATTTTTAGAAGGACTAAAATAATTATATATAAAATATTTTTAGAAGAACATAATAAATTATATATATTTTCAAGGACAAAATATGATGCCCATAACAAGAATGGTACAACCGTACCATATTGGATAAAAAAATTTAATATGAGAGATAAATGATATGTTATAAAAATTACTAGAGTATAATAATTTTATAAACGATAAAAATTGGGCTAGTCATTATGTAGTTATTTACTCCTATACTTAATATGAGAGATAACTGGTATCTTAAAAAAAATTGTATAATAAACTTTAATGATAAACAATTTTAAATATTTATAAAAGCTATTAAGTAAATTTTTAGAAAATAAATTACTTGATTAATTATTAAAAGTTACTTTCAACTACAATGAGGTAAATATGTTTGTTTTTTAAGAACTAAATTGAGTCTAACCGTTATTTTTATAGACTAAAGCGAATTTTTACTTAAATACTAATTTAGATTTTTTACTCTTGTGTTAAATCTTATACGTGAAGCAAAATACTAGTATAACAATAATACGCTACAAGTGCAAAACAAAAAAAATAAATAAAAAAGGAATCTGCGTAAAGAGAAAAGCTGATATAATGACTCACATTTAGATAGGAGTGACTATTTTTATTTTTTTGACTTAAAAACCCTTTTAACAAAAGCAACATTGCTATGTTGAAAATTAGCAGACATAAAAATCATACACTCCCTCATAATGGCTCCAAATTGAGTTTTGTCCCGATGAGATTCATTCATGCCATTGTCCATCATCTTGTGAATCTACTTTAAAGATTACATTATTTAGTTGAAGTTGGGTGCATCCAGAGTAATGCTTGCCACGACCCTAGAGCTTATGAGTGATTATATATTGCTATTCTCTAAAATTATGATAAAATTTCGATATGTTTTACGAATTTGACTATCAATTAGGTAGAAAAGAGAAAATTTTGGATTGCATGAACATCTACAGGATGTGTGAATCCGATATTAATTTTTTGAAAAACACACCACTAGATCCTAGAATATAGTACAACCAAATACACAACTTCAAAAATATTAACATCCAAAATGATAATGATAATGAGGAGAGTATTAGAGCTACATTACCTTTATAATTTGAAGAAAAATAGAGTTGATGGTGCTAATGTATAGAAAGTGGGGTTTTTGAACTCCACAAATGTGAAAGTAGGTGAAGAATTTGAAATTGAGTGTTGAAGAAGAAGTATTTGGTGAGAATGCTCACACTGCTTTTGCATTTGTGTCTCCTAGACGTTGGTATTTGGTAATTTAAATTACAGGATTCATGCATCAGAAATTTACTAACCCAGAAGTTGGGAATAGTGAGGATAAATATAATAAATTTGACGAGCCTCTAAGTTAGAGCTTTCAAAATTGATTAGCTTGAATGGGTCAGCCCGCCCAACCCGCTAAAATATAGGCTTGAGCTTAATAATTTCAGTGCGAATTTTTTTAGAACTTGTTAAGTAGGTCCGAATAAACTCGTTATTCATTCGGGTTAGCCCGTATGGATACCGAGATAGTAAAATTAGCTCACATTAAAAATGGTTCAAAAAAATTCAGTCCACTTAATTGATTATATATATATATAATCATCCAACACTTTGTAAAATGTAAACATTTCTCAAGAAGTCTAAAAACACTTATTATAGAGTCACATTAGAACTATTTAGCACTCTATTTGAGTTTAGGTTATGTTAGACAAATCTAAATTCATTTGTATTATGCTAGATAATATCTCTAACTTTTGTATAATTGATTTGTATTATACTAGATAATATCTCTAACTTGTTTCAATATTATGTTGTTTTAAAAAATTTGAATTGTGTTTGTGTTAATTGGAAAATCCAAATTTAGCTTGTGGATAAAGAGTAAACTATAATATTTTTTAAATGGGCATGAAATAAAATGGATATTAAAATTGATTCATACTTAATCCATAAATAGTATATCATAATTTTTTTAAATGGGCATCAACGAAAACTTTCAAGTTAAAAGAGTCACTAAAAAATAAATAATATAATGAGTCGACCAAAATATTATAAAAAATATGTGGGTTACCTACCCAACATGCAACCTGTCTAAGTTGGACTTAGATGATATTCTATTGGCCCATATTAAAACAGGACTTTTTGACCCAATTAAAAAAAAATCCCAAAACATTAAAACCGACCCTAGATAGACTGAATAGTCCGTTTTAACAACTCTACTACGAGCAACGGTGATAAATGAACAATTTTCCTATAATTAATAATATATAATGTATTAAAGTTTAAAAAAAAAATATAATATATTTATTTACCCAACGGTTAGAATTGTTGGTCAAGTGTTTGGGTTTGCAAGAGATGTTTTTGTTTCTATTTTGTCATTTTATTAATATAGCTAAACCGTAATATTTGAGACATATTTCATTAAGAACAAGTCTTAATGAAATACTTTTTAATTGGTCTATGCACACATGTTTTTTTTACAATATCTCATTTAATGCTTTTGTAAAAAAATTAAAACAATACCTGAATAAATTATTAATTATTTAATTTCAATATCAAAATAATAATAACAAAAGTATACTATATAAAGGAAATAATGAAAAAAGCAATTAATTAGTCAATCAATCAATAATAAAAAATAGTGTAGGCAACGGAGCAAGTCACGTTCTTTTGACAAGAAGCACTAAAAGTAACAAATAAGGAGAACCAGAAACTCGAAGAAGTAAAAGAATCAAAATTGTTAAAGATTGTGAACCCGATTATTTGACATATTATTTAGAAGAGAATCATGCAAATCCTCAAGAAGCTTTGTCATAATTGGATTCATATATGTATTTGAAAAAAACATTTTTCTTTCTCATAACAATATCTTTGGAAAATTAGTAAACTCTAAATAAAGAGTTAAATATATTTTACCAACAAATTTCTATCTAACAGAAGGAGTTAAACTCTACCCTAAAATCGAATTCAAACGACATTAAAAAATGTATCTACATATAATATCTATCACATCTTAAATTTGATTACTTTTGATTTAAGAAATTTAAAGTAAAAAGAAGAATATATAATATGTTTGGATTCAAACCCAAAATTTTACAGTTGAATACAATTTTTTTACCATTTATCGATAAAAGCAATGAAATGATTAAATATATATAAAAAAAAGTGATATTTATTTTTAATTTTATATTTAATTGCACTTTTGGTCCCCCTATTATAGGTGAAAATTGAAAGTAGTCCCCCCATTTTGTTTGTTCCCAGTTTTAGTTCCCTAAACAGAATTTGAGTCCAAATCATGATGAGTTGTCATTTTTTTAATGACGTGTCAATAAAAGGGTGACGTGGCAGGCGCTTATGTGGAATAAACTTATTATTATATTATTTTTTATTTAAAAATATAATCTATATTTTTAAAAACCATTATTATAATTGTGACAATATTTTTAAAAATACAATTTAATTATTAAAATTAAGTTAAAAGAAAAACACATAAAATCATGAACCCTAAACAAATCAAAATAAAAAACATTTACTCATGAACCCTAAAATCATTCTCGATTTCTTCCTCCTTAACAACACGATCAACATGGCCTCAATCTCCCCCCTCAACATTGCGCTCAACTTCCTCCTCAATAGTTTCATCAACAAAGCTCTCAACTTACCCACTCTCTTCGCCCTTGCAATTTCAGACACCTCAACTTTCACTTCATCACCAACGACAGCATATAACTCCATCATTGATTTCTTCTTTCTAGATCTTTCCACGCTCGCCCGCCCGCCCCCTTCTTTCTTTTTTAAATCCAACCCTTCTCTTTCTCTCCTCTCAAACACACATTCATCAATCCTCTAAATCACCGTTGGATGGCGAAATACGGCGAGGGAGATAAATGGTGGATCGTCGAAGAAAGACCCGATGGCACCAACGTTCACAACTAGCACTAGTCTGAAACCAACTGTCTAGAATGGTCTAGAACCTTCTTCACCAACCTGCTTTCCAACCTCACCATCCTCAACGACGAAGGTAACCTTTTCATCAAAACCACCACTCTCCGTAACCTCAACGGCGAAGCCTACATCAACATGCGTAAGGGGAAAATCATCACCGGCTACGAAATCAGCCTCACGCTTTCCTGGGAAGGTGAAGCAAGAGACTCTGATGGTAATTTGTTTTTTTGGTAATTCGATTTTGAGTGGGTAAGTTGAGAGCTTTGTTGATGAAACTGTTGAGGAGGAAGTTGAGCGCAATGTTGAGGGGGGAGATGGAGGCTATGTTGATCGTGTTGTTAAGAAGGAAGAAATCCATAATGATTTTAGGGTTCATGAGTGAATGTTTTTGATTTTGATTTGTTTAGGGTTCATGATTTTAGGTGTTTTTTCTTTTAACTTAATTTTAATAATTAAATTGTATTTATAAAAATATTGTCAAAATTATAATAATGGTTTTTAAAAATATAAATTATATTTTTTAATCAGAAATAATATAATAATGAGTTTATTCCACGTACGCGTCTGCCACGTAACTTTTTTATTGACATGTCATTAAAAAAATGACAACTCATCATGATTTGGACTCAAATTCTGTTTGAGGATTAAAACTTGGGACAAACAAAATGGAAGGACTACTTTCAATTTTCACCTATAATAGAGAGACCAAAAGTGCAATTAAGTCTTAATTTTAATTTGCAACTTAGACACTACTATCTACTACTCACACAAATTGCTTTTTATTTTTAATTTTAATTTAAAAGTAAGTTATTTTTATTTTTATTTTGTGAGAAAGTAGGTTCATTCTTCGTATATGGTTTGTATTTAATACCGGTAGCTTCACCACTAAATCTGGTGTAAAAGTTTCAGGGTAATTAGATTTTAGGAGTTTTGTCTCTCGTGATTTCTTATATAGACTTCTTTAATGCCATGGCAAAGTCATTTATTAAGTTATCATCCAACTTAATTCATCAATTTATTAATCTATCTAATTCATTTACATAACTAAAAGTTAGTTAATTAATTGAATTCAATTCCTCCATTTAATGATATGGATGAAATCCAATCCTTGCCATCGACTATTTTCACAAATCCAATTGATTGCATAGGTTCTTTTAATGGGATGTTTTTGAAATAAATCTAATAGATTATATTTATTTATTATAAAATAAATATCTTTGATAAATATTATTATAATTGTTTTAAAAATAGATATCTTCATAGTGGAGGTTGCCAGAGTTCCACCGTCGACGGCGACCAACCATCCTCTATTATTTAATTATTAGATTTATTTTCTTTCATTATTAGATTTATAATAAACCTGATTTAATTCAGAAAATAATTTCATAATTATTGAAGAATTTAAATTGAACTAACCAAAGAACTCTCCTGCTAAATAAATTTTAATCTAAAATAACTCAATATTTCTAAGAGTTGTCCTTTGAAATTTGCATTAATTGGAGAATGAGTTGGAGAATGAGTTGGTTCTAGTAGTTCTTGGTCTTTCTTTAAGTTATGTCCTTAGTTCCAAGTTTGGAAATTTCCACTGGTTCATTCTTTCCTTGCTCCACTACTCTCGGTTGATTCTCAAAGATGGAGAGGTAGGATCTTGCATGCAATGCTTCTAGGAAAATATGAGAGACTTAGATAAGCTTTTATATTTTGAAGATATTGAAAAAATGGAGGATTGAAGGGGATAATGAACATTAATGTTTTGGTGTTCTCTCAAGTTCAACTACGGGAAGGAAGTGAGGGAAAAAAATATTATTTCTGATAGTTTTCTCAAGGAATGGAAATAAGTGAGAGAAATTAGTAAAAATTTTGCTTTTTCACCTTTGGGCATTTCTCATTTTACCTTTCATCCATTTCTATTTTAATTAAAATTATTTATTTCTAAATAAATATGTTAATAGTTAAATAAATTTTTATTTTAATTAAATTTTAATTAAGCGAGCTGTTACACTTTGAAGTGTACCGACATTGTCTAAATTGAAGTGTACCTACTTTAAATTAACTAAAATATCAGTTGCAATACATTATAAATTGAAGTGTCATTAAAAATTGATATTTATAAAGATGACGCGGCAGACATTAACTAAATTGAAGTGTACATACTTTAAAATGAGAATTACATTGATTATGTTAGTAATAAATTATTCTTGATACCTCTCATCCTTAAATGTGACAAATTTTCTATCACAAATTATCTTTTGCCATGAGAATATTTAATAAAATAATAATAATTACAATAATAAAACATAATATATTTATTAATTTTACTTTGCATTCGCGGTTACAAACATCTCCCATTATTTACTTCTTTTTAATGGGAATACACGATTTTGATTTTTTTTTAAAATAAACAATAAAAATTTGAATAATTTATTTCTAATTAAAGCACCAATATGAATCAAACACATTTATTTCAAATAAAATAAAAACTGAAACAAGCACCTTGAAAACAATTTCCAATGTCAAGATTTAAAAAGCAAGAGAAATGAGTAAGTTTGGTTTTTGACGTAATTCAAGAAAGATTGACCAATCATAGTAACTTGTTGATCCTTGTACAAGACTATTTCGCTAAAATAACCATTTTCATTTTCCAAAAGGAACTCCAACAAATTCCATCAATTTGATTCCAATCAAGCACTAAAATAAATCAAGCACATTAAAAATAATTTTTTACGTGATTGACACTATTTTAATTTGCAATTTATTCCTCCCAATTAATTTAAAATATCAGTTGCAATACATTATAACACTTTAATCATATACTAAAAAAGTAATTAAATAGATTGGATAGATATCTATCAAGTGAAACTAGGATAATTGATAAATTGTTTTTAAGAACTTCTAATGGATTTTAAATTGATTAATAAATTATTTTGATCAATCAATTACTATTTAAATCTAAATTTATCGAATCAAGAACGACTACCCCAAATTTTTATTTCATTGTTGTACGTTGAAGTGTAACTGGATTTCTTGACCAAGTGTTATGTTTGTTGCTTCAATGATATTAACATTTAGCATATCTCCCCTTGACCAAGATCTTAGTCATGTATTTTGTATATAGTCTATGATTGTTCCCACGATAACAATAATATTTATAAAACTCTACGACTATATTCAATTAATTAACACATTTGAAGACTTAAAAGTAAATTTAATATGATATTACAAAATTAATATAATTAATTTTATGTAATAGTTTTTTTAATTGATTTAATATTATTAAGATAATATTAAATTTAAAAAAAAATTATATATTTTAATTTTAAAATATTAAAACATTAGACTTTTTATTAAGTAAAATTATTTTTTAAAACATTTTACTAAAGTAATTTTTTTATTTTTCATGAAAGTTTAAAGCGATTAATTTAGTAGTCGTACCCTTGTTTTCAGGTTGTTCATTTACTCTCAAATTTTAGTATGATTCAACAAAATATATTTGTTTTTTTTCTTCACATTTTTAATTTAATCAATGACATATAAATAATTAATACATTTATGTGATTTTATATCATAAAATTGTATATGAAATCATTAAAAATAAGATAAATTGTTAATTTTTAGTTAAAAAATTTAAATAAAAGACTACAATTATTGACTTTTAAAGCAAAAAGATTAATTTCGTGAATTATTAATAATAAAAAAATTAAAACTATAATTAAATCTACTATATATAAATAGAGTTTCTTATACATTAATTATTACTATTATTTTATTTTGATAGCATATTTAATATCTAATGAAAGCATGATTAAAAAGTATTTAATTCAATTGAACGGAATGAGAATTCAATAATTTTTTTATAACTTGTTTTTTTAAAATAAATTATTATGCAACAGTATTCTTTTATTTTAGATTGAGTAAATGTACTAAATAAATAAATTATACAATTCCACCAATTAAAATCTAAAAGGTATAACTTCAATTATCATTACGATAAATATTTATTTTTTATATTGATACGATGAATATTGATTATGTTTAGGTGAATAAATTATATTTGAAGAGGGAACAAAATATATGCTCAACCTTGTTCCAAAGCCCATTTGAGTTAATTTGCCATGTTAATTATGATTTTAATTCGCCGCTTCACGCTTCACTCTCACTGTCGTCTCTCACTCTCACTCTAACTCTAATGTACGAGATTGGGGATTGAATCGGTTTTAGGGTTTTGATACATACCTTCCACGTGCCTATTTCGAAGATATACTTTCACAAATTGCTTTTGTAGTGGTTTCCATTTGTATTAATTGGCTGATATGTAAATGCAAATGCAAAGGTGAGGCTTTGTCCTTAATTGCTAATTTGATCAGAATCTTCAATTGCTTTAACAAATGTATCACACTCTCTTTGTAGTTAATTTGTTATAGTTGATGCAATGCTGACTTGCAAAGGTGAGGCTTTGTCCTTAATTGCTAATTCCATCAGAATCTTCAATTGCTTTAACAAATGTATCACACACTCTCTTTGCAGTTAGTTTGTTACAAAGAATGGCAATAGTTGATGCAATGCTGACCTGCAAAGGTGAAACACCATTGAAGGTGGTTGTCTTTAATACAAAGAAGAAGAACAGCAACAAGTTAGTGATATGCTGATTTGCAAAGCTAAAGGTGATCCACTTATTCTTTATATTTTCGTGTTTATTTTCTTTGCTTCATTCATGTGGCTAGGTAGTGTATAAATAGAACATAGATCAATGCAATAATCATTCTCATAACACCCTCGTTGCACTATCATTCTCTCTTTCTCTGTTCTATTTATATTTCAATTTTCACTTCACCTATTCCACCATCATCCCTATTAGACCAGAAATAACCATAAACAAAAATGCAGTTCATCTATATTACACTGCTGTTGTTGGCCAGCATTGCGGCACCAACTGTGTGCTCCAGTTACCTTCCTCTAAAACGGGTCATTCCACTTAACCATAGCGTTAAGATTGACGTATTGATAGCCCGTGACAGAGTTCGCCACTCAAGAATCTTGGGTGGTGTTGGCATCAACTTCACAGTCCAAGGGATCGCTGATCCAAACTATGTTGTGTAAGGCTAATCCTCTTTCTCGTATACTCCTTCATTTATTTCTTATTTCCTTGTTCTTTTCATTTTTTGGTATGCTCTGTCATGCATTTCTTATATTGTACAGAATTGAATTTCATTTTATTTTTATCAGATACGTGACAGTGAGATTTAGTTAATACTATTGTTGGTTTGTTTCTTCAGTCTCTATACCCCAAAAGTAAAGCTTGGATCTCCACCAAGGGAGTTTACTGTTCAAATTGACACCGGAAGTGATGCATTGTGGGATTCATAACATATAGAAATTAAACTTGGATAGGTGGGTCAAGGGAGCCTATCCTTGTAGAGGGAACTGTTCTACATGATTTGTAGGACTGAAAATTAGAGAGAATGTTAGGAGAGGAGAGTTGGATTAAATTGGTAATGCAGGTTATGTCAATACGTTGATTTTTTTAATAAAATTGAGAATTGGTAAATGGTGGGATTTGTTTATCTTCTCTTATAGTCTTTTCTTTCATTCTCGTGTTTCTGATAATACTAATACTTAATATGGATTTTGATAAATTTTATTGGATGGTTGTTTTGGAAATAGGTGTAGCACCTCTCTATCTGGAGTTTTGACCAAGACGGCAACAGCGATTGATGGAATCTTTGGGTTTGGCCCTAGTGATGTATCGGTTGTATCGCAATTGTCATCACAAGGAAAAACACCCAAAGTTTTCTCTCACTGTTTGAAAGGAGATGACAACGGAGGAGGAATTCTAGTTATTGGTGAAATTTTGGAGCCCAATATTGTTTATAGTCCAATGGTCCCATCGCAGTATGTTCTCTTCTGCATTGCTTTTCTTTTTTTTCTTTCCTCAATTTGTGGTTCATTTCTTTCCTATTCAGTTTAGTTATGTTTTTTCATCTACAAAATTTCATCTCATGGTACAGCCTTGTTATGTTTGAATCAATCCAGCAGTGGATAAGCATTTTAAAATATTTTTATTTAATTGAATGTAAAAGGCGATACTGTTAAAAATCAGTGTAAAATGCTTCTTGTGTTGTTTTTTTCTTGTATTTTCTTACTCTTAAGGTGATATTTTGTAGTATAATTGACTAGTATTTTCCTTTTTAATTAAATCTCAGGTTTCATTACGTCTTAAAACTCCAAAGCATTTCTGTCGATGGGAATCTTCTTTCAATTAATCCAGCTGTATTTGAAACATCATCCAACCATGGAATTGTAGTTGACAGTGGTACAACATTGGCATTTCTTATTCAAGAAGCTTATGATCCTCTTGTTAATGCCGTAAGATTTCTTGTACCCCGCTCAAAACATTGCAATATTCAACTTTTTGGACATATTATTCTCTTTTGCCTATTCTATGACAAGGAATCAACATTGCGAGAAAATAATGTGGATATACTCTTACATTTGGTTTTCTTGTCTCATGTTTTGTCTATTTCCTAAAATCACTTGACATTTTTCCATTGAGTTAATATGGGTTCTCACGTTCTTGTCTTATTTGCTGATATTAAATATTATTATATTGGATATAGATAGATTGTGAACCAGTCATTGATCTAGTCAATATTTCTTTTTAGTTTAATATCTTGATATGACTTAAAGAGACTTGTATGTCTTCAATAATTTAGAAATTAAATATCGTATTGAGGTTTAATTTTTTTTTATATAATTTTTATTAATTTTCTTAAAGGGGGGTTAGCTTATTTCTCTCATATTTTATGAATGATTTTGTTCTTAACATATACTGATGTTTAGTTTCCTAATGAATGTGTAGATAACTACTGCTGTGTCAAAACTTGGTAGCTCCGCTATTTTAGAAGGAAGTTCTTGCTATCTGGTTTTAACCAGGTAATCACAAATATAATATTTGTTATGAAGAGCTTTATATACTTCTTATGAAAAAAGTGTTTGTTCTATCAGGATTGCTCAATATCTCATTAAATATAGTGTTTGTTATATTCAGTATAGATATTTTTCCTTCGGTCAGCTTTAACTTTGCGGGTGGAGCGCCCATGGTTCTAAAACCAGCACAATACCTTGTGCACAATGATTTCATGGTATGCATTGAAGTATGTATGTTATGCTTTGGTTATATTCTTGCATATAAGTAAGTTATTTTTTGGAATTGTTTGTCACTGATGTGAAAATATGCTTTACCAGTTTCCTTCAACGTGGTGCATTGGTTTTCAAAAAACTCAAGGTGGATCTTCAATATTAGGAGGTAAGATAGTGGACAAATTTAAACAAACTATGAACGCTGCAAAGAATTGAAAAAAAAAATAGAATTCTCTCATTTTATTATTAAATGGAAACTTTTATAAATGGTAAAATATTCTAAAAATATCTTATGTATCTGTTGATAATGGAAAACACATGATGATAATGATTAGATTCTAATTATCATCATTCAATTTGATTTCAATATATATTTAAATTTATGTATGTTCTCCATTTGTTACAACAATCTAATTTCCAATAAGATGCCAATATACTATATATGTTCAAAGTGTATTAATACTAAATTTGCTCAAGTAAGTTGATCATAAATTATCCTTTACATGATGCAAGTATAGTAATGATAAATTAACAAGTATGATTTTATCTTACACAGATCTTGTCTTAAAAGATAGGATAGTTGTTTATGACTTGGATAATCAACGCATAGGATGGACTGACTATAATTGTAAGTTCACAATTTGAATTGCTTTTTTTGCAAGAAATATATGTTTCTTCAATATGTCTTACAATTGAAAACTCTTTTTAGGTTCTTTGCCTGTCAACATCTCTATGACCCGGAGCAAGAATAAAAACATAAATCCAAGAACAAAACGATCGAGTGCCAGCAACTTAGAGATACAGATTCTCTGCACGTTATCATATGTAACCTTTGTAGCTTTTCTTATGCACATATTATATTCGACATGAAGGAAATGTGATATAAATTGTGCTAGAAATAAATAATTTAGGAATGTTTGTACATTTTCATTTGAGAAGTTTAGGAAGCTGATGAAACAAATGACTAGGATGAGTGGATATGTAAAGAGAGTTGAAATTAACACTGAGCATTCTTTCATTGAGTGAATCCAACCACATATAATTTATTGTGTTATACTATATGATCCACTCTTAGTACAAATAAATGATAATAACTAACTATAGTTTATAGACAGTGATCTGATTCATTGTGTAGCTTTCTTTTTGCCCCTTTAAATTCCAACCATGTCATGCAACTCCAAATATCATTGCAATCTCATCAGAAGCCCAACCCTGTTTGCATTTTCCCATTATCTTAATTTATTTTGAAATCTCTTTTTATTTTGGTTGTGAAATTTGTATCGATTATATATTACCAACAAACCGTATTGTTTTTTAAACAATTTAATAGTGTTTATATATATATATATATATATATATAGTGGCGGCCAACTCAAAATAAAGAACAAGACATAGATTTGATCAATTTATATTGGCCTAAAATTGAAAAAACATCTAATTTACATTTTTATTGATGCAACCCGAACTTTTTTAAGACACGTCTTGTCTTTCCCCACTTTGGTTTCTTCACTCTAGATGTTTTATCATTCTATCATAGTTCCACTCCTATTATATATGTTCCTCGTTTAACTTGTCTTATAATTATTTTCATCGAATAACAAAACACACATGAGAATTATTACAACATGCTATCGCATTTAAAGTTTAGGCAACTGGGAGAAGTAAATTTAATCTAAGTGATACCAGACTAAATTATTACATAACATGTCTGACGAAAAGAATTATAACATAATACCTTCAAATTAAAATAAAAAGATGTTGGTTGCATATGTTTTCTTACTATGAGATAAATAGAAAAACCTATATAACAATTCACAGATCAATTAAATTAATAATAGGAAAATAAATTATTACTGGAAATAAACAGGCATGGAAATTCCTACTGTATAAACTCCAGAGAATCAAGTTCCTACAAGGGACTATAATATCTTCTATAAAATAAAATCTGTTTGGTAATCATATTCTTAAAATCTATATTATAATATATTAGAGATGAAAAATAAAATAAAAACTAGTTTGATAGTATATTAGAGATGAATATGGTTTATGCGTGTACTTCATGCCTGCATCTTTCCTGTGTTCTTTTGGAAAATCTGATTCAATGAATGTTTTTGGATACCCCATAATTCTATTCTCCACCATATATAATAAACTCCACTAACTACTAGAATAATATGGTGTAATTTTTCGCTAAAAGATTATGAATAGTCACCAAAATGTTTGACATAATAATGAAATCTATTTGTATAAATAGTCACCAATTGCACAATATGTATGAAGTTTGAAGAATATAATGGTTTTTCGAAACATGTTCGCCAAGAGAGCTCAATCCCAACAAGAGATTTGATCTCAACGTGAAATATATTAGAAATATCTACACTTCCATAGAAGGCAAATTGGAACAACACTACCATCGATATTCAGAATCATGGTAATTGCATCATCATGCGTCCCACTGAACCTCACACGTTGTATGAGGGCCATTTGCTTTAATTAAAAATGTCATTTTATATTTTTAAATTAATTTTATCAAATAAGGTAATTAGTTTAACAACTTTAAACTAGAAATTTGTAGTTATCAACTAATTTTATCAAATAGAGTCTAATTAGTATAAGAGTCGTGCCTTGTACCAATTACCGTGTATATTTTTAATATTACAAAACTATATTGGAAAAGATGTTTATAAAATGTACATATGAGAAAATTATTTAATAAATATAAAATTGTGAAGTCTTTATTATTTTTAATAGAAATTTATTAGTTTTAAATTTTAATTTAATTATTTCAATATTTAGCACATTCACACCATAATTGAATAAAATTTTATATTTTGTTTTATGCAAAAGTTTGAAGTAGGAAACCTTAAACTTTTATTTGTTGAATTGAATTATACCTTTTTGAACGGTAAAAACTAACAAAAGTTTTTTTGGTCAAATTTGACTAATTAAATGGTTGATATTAAGTTTGAAAACAATTAAATATACAAAAAAATCAAGTAGAAAATTAAATATTAAAAGGATTTTAGTGAAGAAGAAGCAAATAAATAAGGTTGTATTAAAGATGGAGGTTTTAAGAATCGTTGAAAGAAAGAGAGGAGAAAAATTATCGTGAAAATAATAATTAATGACATGCAAATCCTGAAAATTAAAACAAAGAAATAATCTGCAAGGTTTTCTTGATGAAAATAGGAAATTGAAGATGGAAAGAGTACTTATTAATGAAGAAGGGATGAGAAGATGGAAATGGTTTTTTTATCACGGGTAAATTATTATTATTTTTAAATTGTGTAAATAAAATGATATTTTTTAGTTGTTTCAAAAAAGAAAACAAAAACGATGTGAAACTCTGTTATGAAATTTGCATTATAAAATACACATAAAATAATAAATATTTGAAATATATATAAATAGGTAAAAGAAGTCTTCACCTTTTTGTAAAAAATAAAAAATAAAAGAAGTCCTATATATATATATATTCAGCTTATTCTGTTATAAAATAAAATGATACCGATTTGAAAAAAAAAGACGGTCAAATTTGCAAAAGAAAAATGTGTAAACAAATACTAACATAATTTTTTATTTATTTTTAATTTCAAATTGAAATGGTCACTTTCCCCTGCTTACGGTTTATAAAATACGTATATTAATTAGTTCATGTAACTTAAAATAAGAAAAAATAAAACTCAAGACCTGGCCAAATGTACTAAATAGCACATAATGCATGAATATCAACATAATCAAAGATAAATGTAAGAAACTGGTTTCTCAAAGGATAGACATTGCTTACAAAAATCAAATACAAATAATTTAAGATCAAAATGAAATAAATGATAAAATAGGAACAATGACAAATTGTTTCTCAAATTGATACTTTTTTGACAACAATAGAGAAAATGACCACGAAGGAAGACCAAATCAAATACAATTACAAAACTTTATTGTATAATAAAGGTTACAAAACATACATTGAAAGTTGGTGGCAGCATTTTGTATTTATAGAAAAGTAATGACTTGAATTGTACGGAGGAAATTAGGATTTTAAGAAATAAGGTTTTTTACTAAAATTACAAGAGAAATAAAAAAATTTACAAATATTTTAAAAACTAATTATTTTTTTTATTATTGTTATTTTAATCTTTACATATGATTTGGATGTGCACAAGTATACACAGAGTTGGAATAAATATCCAAAACTCAGAAAAGTGTACAAAAAATGATACTACTAAAGTTTACCATTTTGTCTATACTATTTTAACTCTTTCTACAATTTATGCATCCCTAAACAAGTTAATTTATGATGTTTCTTATTATTTGAAAATTTTTCAATCAACTGTATTGATGGCATGAATTTTTTGGTTGTTGAAAGCTTCACTTGGATTTCAATTCTAACTCTCAGTGTATATATTTACTTCACTCAAAATGTTATAATATTACACAACCTTGCATGTCTACACTCTCCATAAAATATATACATATTTAACCTTAATATGCTATTTTTCCATCCCAAAAATTCAACAAAAAAGTACACCAACTTTATGACACTAAACATGGTCCCCAAATTAAAACATCAATTTTGATTTTAAATGAAACTTTGTTGAATCTTAAAAAAAAAAAAATGGTACAACTGCAATATTAATATGATTTATCTCAAAAGAGCATTTGGTTAGCTTTGATTGTTGCATTTGTTTGATTGAATAGACAAAGTAGGATAATTTGCAATTAAATCTTTTATTGAGTTGCCATTATTGATACACACATGTTCATTTGTGGTTTCAACAATATTTGCATTACTTTCATTGAACAATTACCAATCTAACACATCTTATGCAAATATTTCTAATTGCAGATTAAAACACAAGAAAACAACAATAACAACATCGGAACATTACATACTACTCATACACGTGTTTCCAAAACGAATGAGAGTGTTCTCAATAGATTCATAAAATAATAAATTTCTTAAATTAACATTTGTTTTTATATTTTTGTATCAATTTTTTAACAATAAATTCACACATATTTTTTCAGTATATAACTTACAATTCAAGTTATTCTTCTCATCACTTTCGTCATCACTTCAGGCTCAATACTACACATGTATTAAGTGAAGGTGCAAACACGAGAAGATGGGTTGAATTGTGTTTTCCAAAGTTGATAACTTTTTTAATAATTTATAAAAAAAAAACTAGTTCGGTTTTGGTGACTTACGTGGAGTAGAAGCAATCGAATTTAGAGGCAGTAAGCAATGAAAACATAACTAATTTGACAAATAGATTTATACTGAAGACTTTAATCCAGTCTCCTCATTCAGAAGACTTTAATCCACTAATTCAAATACCTTGAATTATAAAGTACCTGACGCTTCAAGCAAGTCTTCCAAAACATCCTGACAATTGCAGACTTTTGATGAACTAACCACCTTGATACTACAAATCAAATCTTCTCCTGACAACCACATATTGGAGAAGGAACTAAACCATTATTCAATTGGATACAAAAGATTGCAACTTTAAGTGTTTGCTTCTAACAAAGTTGAAAATAGTAATAACTCTCACACTTTAAGAAAAAAATACTTAGGGAATATTTTTTATTCGAACAAGTTTTTCTCTGTTTGAACTCTAAGACTAATGTTTTTTGTTTTTCGATGATTTTCTTTTTCAACCTTGAGTATCTATTTGTAGTTAAAATTTAGGCTTCAATTTAGTCTTTGTTTAATTATGAATTGTATTATGTTCAGATTGATTTTGTAATTTTTTCATATTGATTATGTTCGTATTTTGCTCAGATTGAGTTTGTAAATTCGTCAAATTGATTCAATTCATATTTTGTTATAGATAAATATTGATAAAAATCTTCTACAAATCTTCTTTAAATATTGATCAAATATTCTTCAAATTTTGATCAAATCTTCTTCAAATCTTAACCATATTTTTTTTTTCAATTTGGTGAAAGATTTTCTTCAATTATAAATGTGAATCAAACCTTATTTTTATATTTTCATCAATTATAAATTTGAATCTTCTTTCATACTTTTTGAAGTCAATTATATTATTCTCATAAAATAATTTTGTTAACATCAAAACTCTAAATGTAAAACCAAATTGGCTATAACAATTTCCCCCTTTTAGATGATGATAAAACTTGTATTTTTTTAACAACTTTTCTTTATATTTCTTTGATTGCGCCTAACTCAGGGCTCCCCCTAAGTCTAAATATCATCTTCGCTCCACTTTGTTAAATATTTTTTCTCCTCACTTTGTTAAATATCTTTGCTCCCCCTTTTTGTCATCAGAGAAAAGACTTGAAAGCGAGACTATTTTTTTTTTGTTGTTTTTTTTTCTTTTCGTTCTTTTTTTTTTCTAGTTTTGTTTTAGTTCTTTATTAATTTATTTTAATTTTTTATATAATAGCATGAATATAACATATTACAAAAAGCATAAAAACTAATGTAAAGCTAAACTACTTTGAAGTTATTACAACATCAGTCAGGTATGAAGGTAAGGTTTAGCTTTTTCGTGATGAGGTCAAACCTATTTCAGGTAGTGGTTTGGTGAATATGTCAATCCATTGGTGTTCAGTGTCTATAATCTAAATGTTTAGTACCCCTTTTTTAACAAAGTCTCTAATGAAGTGGTGTTTGATCTCTACGTGTTTAGCTCTAGAATGTAGGATAGTCTTTTTGGTTAGACAAATAACAGAAGTGTTATCACAATAGATGAGAATGTCGACTTCTATTATTTTGTAGTCATCTAGTTGATATTTCATCCAAAGTAGTTTGAGAACTGTTGCCAGTTGCTGAAATGTACCCAGTCTCTGTTGTTGACATTGCAATGGTGTTTTGTCTCTTACTTGACCAAGATATTAAGTTGTCATCTAGAAAAGTGCAGTTGCCACTAGTGCTGCTCTTTCTCTTAAATTTATCTCCATCATAATCAGAATCACAATATCCACTCAATTTATCCTTAGGAGATGTCTTGTAAAACAAGGTAAGGTTGATAGTGCTTTTTAGGTATCTAAGGATTCTCTTAGCAACAGTTAAATGTGATTCTCTAGGGCCAACTTGAAATGTTCCAGATACACTAAACATGATGTTAGGGTCTGGAAGCGGTCAGGTAACATAAGGAACCTATAATTTCTCTATATGTTTTTTTGCCAACTTTTTGGTCTGAATCATCTTTTTCAAGTGAACAGGTAGGATGCATTGGTGTAGCCATTGGTTTGAAATCACTCATCTTAAACTTCCTGAGAAGTATTTTTGTATATTTAGTTTGATGAATGTATATACCTTTTTGACTTTATTGAATTTGTATCCCTAAGAAGAAATTAAGTTCTCACATCATACTCATTTAAAATTCAAGATGTATCAATTTAGAAAATTCTTGGCAAAGAGTGCCATCAGTAGATCCAAAAATAATGTCATCAACATAAATTTGAATAATAAGAATGTCATCTCCTATTGATTTTCTAAATTTTTTTACTAACTACTTGTTTTCTTTCAAAGTTATTTTAGCCAAGAAGTTACTAAGTCTATCATACCATGCTCTAGGTGCTTGTTTTAGACCATACTTATATTTCCTAAGTTTAAAAACATGATTTGAAAATTCAAACTTTCAAAATATGGGGGTTGTTTAACGTAGACTTCTTCACTTATATAACCATTTAGAAAAACACTTTTAACATCTATTTGAACTGATGTAATGTTATTATTTGCAGCAAAAGAAATGAGGATACAAATAGCTTCTAACTAGGCCACTAGAGCAAATGTCTCAATGTAATAAATGCCCTCTTGCTAACTTCATCTTTTTCATATAGCTTGTTTATGAAAATCCACTTGATTCCAAAAATGTTCTTCTTTGGTCTAGGTACTTAATTCCAAACTTCATTTCTCTTAAATTCATTTAACTCTTCTTGCATTGCAAGAATCCGTCCATTATTTTCCGATGCTTCATTAAAAGTGGTAAGATCAATTGATAAGAGTGAGCCAAATAAAGTGGTATCTTTTAATGATGATTTGATCCTCAAAGGATCACTTGCACTTTCAATGAGACGAGATAACTTGTACTTCCATCTAGAACTTCCTTATGAATTATCTTGACTATTTCTAACTTGTTCAGATTCATCCTCTAACGATTTGTCATCTTTTAAATTGCTTGTATCATCTGATTTTTCAGGTTCTTCTAGTTTGTCTATATTTGCTTCCTCTGGTTCCGGTAAACATGTAGTATCCTCAACTTGCTTTTACTTTTTATGGTTAAGCTGTTTGTCATATAACATAATATAAATCAAATAATTGAAGAATGAAATCAATACAGCCAAAATATCAATTTTGTTTATGGTGGTTTTTGCTTGTTTCTGAAAACCAAACTTGTATGCTACTTCTGTTGAAGTGTTCAGATTCTATAGATCTCATTGTTCCTCTAAATTTTTGAGAACCTGCAAAATACTTATCTAGCTTTGATTTTTAAGATCAAGATTTTTGTTATCATAGTAAACATAATATCAGACAATAAATATCAACAGTTTCAGTTTCATTCTAAAAACCCCTTTAATTCTTCTTTTATGGTTTTCAAATTATGAATTTGCATATTCTCTGATTATAGGGCCTGAATGAAGGGATTTGGATTCCCATCCAGGTTTGTAGTCTTGATGAATTTGATTGGAGTGTTCATAGAAGTCTCTTGATTTTGATTGTTAATCTGATACCTTTTTTTTTTTTTTCTTCTTCTGCTAATGTATCGAGTTCGTCTTGTAATTTTGGAACTGATGGTAATTCTGATTTTTCTAGTAGTTCCAGTTATATTGATATGTGTGATTTCTCTGTCAGTTTTGATTTTGTTGATATGTGTGTTTCCTCTACCAGTTTTGATTCTGTTGATACTCCAGATTTTTTTGATATTTCTGGTTCATAATATGGTTCTAATAGGTACTGTGTTGAACAATCTTTCTTCCACCAAGTTAGTTGGCTTCTGTTAGTTAGGTCTTGGAACATAAACCTGTTTCCCTTCATACATTGTAAGCATCCATTGACCATACACTATGGTTGGTGTTTAAATTTGGTTGCTTAGAAAATCTGTAATATAAACAATTTTATCCTTTGGTACCCAAATCTATTTGGGTTCTAGTTTGTTAGTTCTTAACGGTTTCTTATCTTTTGATGTGCTTAACATAAGACAACATATTTTAATGTGTCATTTCTTGTAGCAAATAGTATATAAATCATTAGAGTGAAGAAACTTAGGTTCAATTATTTTTTCTTGAAATATTATTCTTCTTTTACCATTCATACTAACATCATAAATCATAGATGCATACTTGCTTGTTTATATACCATTATCAAGAAAATCATGAAATACATCTTCATGCTTATCAAAGTTACATGTGGTATTTTCGGTTGAGGTTAAACTATAATTATTTTTCAGAATTAGATTTGTCAAAAACATGATAGCGTTTCAGCAAGTGTACTGAATCGTTGCAAGTAATAATTAAAACGGTAATACCGAGTGTCGAACTCAAGGATTGCGTTTTACTATCGAATTATATTTGATTACTACAATTGAACAAAAGGTTCCCAAATTGATTGAAATAATATTTAAAATTAACAACTGTAATAAAGTTGATCCTTTATAATGAGAAAAATGTTAGGGATGAGATTGACTTCGAATCCATCCTTGGTGTCAAATTTGATCCTAGTTATTGAATTTCTTTATTGAATTATTACCGAATACTCTTTATTATTCTTGCCCTAATATCTTAGTGACATAACTTTAATTCCATAGTAACCCCTAATTCCTTAGTGGATTTAAGATTAGAATTAAGCCTTACCGTACAAGAATTCTCTTTTTAAACTATTGCCTTTGCAACTAATTTAATTGGTTTCATAACCTGCATCTATCCCTAGACTACAAATTCATGAATTTCTCAGCTCAAGCATTCGTAAAGTCCACTCCCATTTCCAAATACGAATCATAGAAAATATTAATGTTGATCAAGCAATAAAAAACATTAAGCACAAAGATGAGAAAAATAATTCAATAAACTCCTTCATATAAATAGAAATCAAATAAAAAAAAAGGGTTTTATCTTGTTACACTCATGAAGAATTAGAGAAGAATTACAAGAAAGATTCATGAATTATTCTTGATAAAACTGCTCCAATGGTGTTAGAAACGGTTGTCTTTGAGTTTCTATGCTGGGGCACACGTCTCCCAAATTCCCAATAGTAAAAAAGATCCTTAAAAAGTGAAAAAACACGTTTTTAAACATTCAGCCACGTGTCGTGCGCCTCAGGCACGAAACTTGTGCTTCAGGCGCAAGTAGACAAATCCAGGATGGCCAAAATGCACTCCAGGCGCAGGTATTTGTGCTTCAAGCGCACAACATATGATGTCTGACTTATACTGCATTTTTCTCCTCATTTGAGTCTAAATTGGGTTCCAGTGTCTTCAAGAAAGTTGTAGCTATGGATCGTAGCTTTCATTTGAATTTTGTTTGACTACAATCGGACATCTAAAACTACATATATAGATGAAATACTCGACATAGATCATGTTAACTTCTCCCCAAAATTCAGCACTGCACTAAAACAAAGTAACAACGCAAAACTCTAAAAAATATCTACGTAATCAAGGAAATAATAACATAAGCATTTTATTAAATCAAATAACTAAAATAAACAAAAGATATCTAATAACTCCTTAAATTAACTATTGGTTAAAAATAAATAAGACTAAAATCAATGAAAACTATGCATATGATGAAGAGTCATCAATACCATTGTCAAGAAAATCTTGAAATAATTCTTCATGCTTATCAGAGTTACATGTGGTATTTTTGGTTGATGTTAAACTATAATAACTTTTTAGAATTAGATTTACAATTTAAGTTCAGCAATATCACTTTTAAGATTTGCATTTTCTGTTTTAAGTTTAGTAATATCAATTTTCATAGTTGCATTATCTATCTTATGTTCAGTAATATTAGTTTTCAGAGTTGCATTTTATATTTTAAATGTAACACTTTGATTCTTTAAAACATTAAATTTTAGTTAGGTTTGTATTTTCTTTCCTATGTTATTGCAGTTTTAAAATCAATTTGTGATTCTTATTTAAAAATAATATATAACAGTAATTAAATAAGATCGAGTAAATTTAGAAAATACCTCGATTTTTTCATTTGTTGATTCACTTCCCGTGACAGAATATGTGTTGCATCTAGAGGTGGAGTTGGTATGAGCCATTAGAGCCAAATCTGTTTGTTCATGGTCAGAGGATTCATCAAAATCATCCCATTTAGCCAGCAGACTCTTCTTTTTGGGGATTGGAATCTTTCCTCTAGTGTTTCCTTTCCACCAAATTTGGATAGTCTAACTTGATATGTCTAGGTTCATTGCATCCAAAGCAGATACTTTACTGGAGTCCTTGGAATCTTTCTAAGGGAAAAAATTCCTCTTGTTGTGCCACATCCTCTGAATTATGCTAGATATGAAGGCAATATCCTCTTCGCATGAGTTCAAATTATGATCATCTAAATCACTATCCTCTAATTCTTATATTGTCTTTAGAACCTTCTTCTGCTTGGATTTCAAGGCTAGAGTCCTATTCTTCTTCTTGAGCTCATCTTCTTGAAGCCAATTTCATGTGATATGAGGGAACTGATTAGTTCTTCTAGCTTAAGAGTATTCAAGTCCTTTGCTTCTTGAATAATCATGATCTTCGGTCTCCACTTGCTTGTTAGACTCCCAAGGATTTTCTTCGCATGATCAACAATAGTATAACTCTTCTCAAATACCTCTAGTCTTGAGACTACGACCCATAATCTAAAACACATTGTTTCAATGTCTTCATTTTCTTCCATATTGAACAACTCATACTATTTGACCAGGAGGTTGGACTTTGCATCTTTAACTTCCTTGCTTCCTTCATGGGTCCATGACAGATTATCATAAAAACTCTTTGTTATCTCTTTGTTGGTGCACTTGTCAAACTCCTTGAAGTTGATTGCAATTACCATGAATGTTTTGGACTTGTGATGCATCTTGTATATCTTCTTCTGATCAACATTCATCCCCTTTCGTGGAATTTCAATACCATCAGTATCCTTCAAAGCAATATAACCATTTTCCACCAAGTCCAAAAGTTCATGATCTTGTTAAATATAGAAACTTCTTAGTCTATCCTTCCAATACTCAAAACGTTCTAAATTAAATAGAGGTGATCTATTGATGTTTCCTCTAGCAGTTTTTTCACTGAATCCAAACATATTGAACCCTTGGATATTTTCTCAAACACTATAAATTGCTACGCATTGAAATCTTGCTCTGATGCCAAGTGAAGGTGCAAACACGAGAATGGAAGTTGAATTATGTTTGTCAAAGTTGATAACTATTTGACAATTCATTAAAAAAACTAGTTTGATTTTTGGTGCTTTACTTGGAGTAGATGCAATGGAATTTAGAGGCAACAAGCAATGAAAGCATAAATAATTTGACACATAGATTTATCCTAGTTCACCACTAACTTGGCTACATCCAGTCTCCTTATTCAAGAGGCTTTAGTGCACTAATTCAAATACATTGAATTACAAAGCACCTAACACTCCAAGTCAATCTTCTTAAATAGCCTGACAAACTTAGGATTTTGAGGAACTAACTATTTTGGCCCTACAAACAAAGTCTTTTCTTAAAAACCTTACAACTCTATATTGTCGAAGGAACTAAACCACTATCGGGTTGGATACAAAATATTGGAACTTTAAGTGTTTGCTTCTAACAAAGCTGATAATAGTAATGTCACTTAAAATTAAAATAAAGGGCAAACTCAGAAAAAAAAAAATAAAGGACTAAAATGTTACCTGAAATTAAGTTAAGGGTCCACAAATGTAATTTAACCTTGATTTTAATATGGTTTTTAATTACCGATTCCTATGTTTCAATTTCTAGGTTGATGAAGATTATTTACATATTTTCTATTTTAATAAGGTTTTTATTTACAGATTTTTAATTTAAGATTTTAATTTTTAATAAAACTAAATTAAAAATATCATTTGTTAACTTTGATTTGCATAACAACAACATTATGGATACAACGTCATATTAATCACTATGTGGGCTTGTTTGAACAAAGTTAAACTCGTAAATTAATCAAATGGGACCAGTATATACATGGTTTGAGACTTAAAGGATGAAGAGGAAAAAAATTGAAGACCAATTTTAAAAAAAGGAAATTTTTTAAAGATTGCATGAGTATCTTTACATACAAAATTGTTATTTTAAATTTTGAATTGACTTTTTTTTCCAGAGTTAATCCACGATGATTAATTATTATCTCAAAGACTAAATATTATGCACAATTTATGTAGATGTAACACGTTTATATTTCATCAAGTATCCCCTAATTTTTCAATCATACTTTATGATAATATGCTACGTTTTATTTCATCTGATAAAGTTTACTTATATTTATAAAACGTAATATTTTATTCAAGCTAAAGGAAAAGCTCTAAGTTACAAGTTTATTAGCATCAAAATTGTAACAACAACACCTATTAACATTATCAACATCTGGTTCACAATATCCTCTATAATATCTCTTGTTGGTGCAGAAGGACATGCAATTAGTTGTTTGGTCATATTGAGAAAAACACTTCAAACGGTGAAGTAATAAACTGTCCGTACCTATTAAAAAGAGTAATATTAGTGTAATGATAATCAATATGCATAAGAAAAATAAT
The DNA here is from genome assembly GCA_037974835.1 of Cicer judaicum. Lineage (NCBI taxonomy): Eukaryota > Viridiplantae > Streptophyta > Magnoliopsida > Fabales > Fabaceae > Cicer > Cicer judaicum. Next base: position 4,202,817 of record JBBPBS010001130.1, read on the forward strand.
ATAATAAAATTTCGAACTCTATTATGCAAACTTTCTACTTACCTATTGAGAATAGAAAAACTAAAATCAAGGTTGCTACAATAAACTTTTGTTTACTAATCATTGTTCTTCCTTTTCTTTAACGATCCTATGTAAATCAATAAGTAAATTTTGTATGCTTGTGTACGTGTATATATATATATATAATTAATTTTGTCAAAAACATATAATAAATAAAATACATATAAATATTTAAAATAATAATAAATTAATTAATTCAAATGAGCGGGAAATTTGCTTTACCAGAATTTTCCAAATATAAGGTTTTCTTTCTTGCCAACGTTGGGATTTTTTTTATAATTATAATAAATTTTTATGTCATATGCAAGAGTCCTTGTTTTGGTTATCAAGCTCCTACTATTATCTCTCATATCCACATCTATTCTTGCTTTCAAAAGGTTTTTTCATTAACGCTAGTTTCAAATACTTTGGCTCAAGCTTTCTCAATTTTTTTTGCAATCCCAATACCTCAATTGCAAAAAGCATGTTTCAAGGTTGGGAGATAACTCAACAACTTTTGCACCTTTTAAATTCACAATTTTTACAAATTTAGAGGATTCGGTCGTACATTATTCTGATTGGTGATTCATGTTTTGGAACAAAACTTTGAAAAAGCCATGGTTAGATAAAGGATGGATTGTGTTTTCCAAAATTAATAACTTTTTGCTAATTTGATAAAGGTTGGTTTTTATGAATTACTTAGATAAAAAGTAACCGACTTTAGAAGCGGAAAACAATAAAAACATAAATAATTTGACACATATATTTATCCATGTTCACTACTAACTTGGCTATATTCAGTTCCTTCATTTAGAAGACTTTAATCCACTAATTCAGATACCTTGAATTACAAAGCATCTGACCCTCCAAGCTAGTCTTCCCAAACGGCCTGACAACTTGACAACCCTAAACTTTTGAAGAACTAACTATCTTGACCCTACAACTCAAGTCTTCTCCTAACAACTTGACAATCCCACATTAAAGAAGGAACTAAACCACTATCAGATTGGATACAAAAGGTTGAAACTTTAAGTGTTTGCCTCTAACAAAGCTAATAATAATAATAACTCTCACACTCTAAGAAAAGAACACTCGGAAAATATCTCTAACCTTAACAAGTGTTTTGCTCTTTGAAGTCTCAAATGAATTTGGAATTTTGAACTTGAGTTTTCTACTCTCTTTTGCTTTTCGATGTTTTTCTCCTTCAGCCTTGAGTGTCTATTTTATAGTAAAAATTTGAGCTTCAATTTAGTCCTTGATTAATTCTGAATTGTATCTTGTTCAAATTGAATTTGTAAATTCTTCAAATTGATTCTATTTCTATTTTGTTTAGATTGAGTTTGTAAATTCTTTTGTTTTGTTGTTGTTCAGATTGCGTTTGTAAATTATTCAAATTGATTTTATTCATATTTTATTATAGATAAATCATGATCAAATCTTCTTGAAATCTTGACCATATTTTCTTTTCAACATGGTCAAAGATTTTCTCCAATTTTAAATTTGAATCAAATCTTATTTTATATTTTCATCAATTATAGTTTTGAATCAAATCTTATTTTAGATTATCTTCAATTATAAATTTGTATCAAATTTTATTTTAGATTTTCTTCAATTAGAAATTTGAATCAAATCTTATTTTAGTTTTTCTTTACAAACATGAATCTTCTTTCATACTCTTTGAAGTCAAATATATTGTTCTCATAAAATACTTTTGTTAATATCAAATTTCTAAATGTAAAACCAATTTGGTTTTAAGAGTCTATTGATTGATTAAAGCATACAAAGGATGGTCATCCAAAATATGTAAATAAAACAATAAGATAATTGAATTGAGAGAACTATAAAATAATCCAAAATAAAACGAGAATATAAAACTAAGGCAATCATCTCAATCACAAGATTTCCCAAAGACACTAGAAGGGACTTTAAATACTCCTTGACATATAGTAAATGAAATAAATAATAGAAGTGTTCATCAAATTAAGAGAGAAAAAATAAATTCCCTAAAAGTGTATGAATTTTCAAACTTCGCCTTACATTTTGAGACTATTTACTCCAATTCTTAAAAATCCAAAAACTTTGATATGTGTTGATGCTCTTGTGTGGGTAGGTAGGAGTCTCCCTCCAAATCTACTTAATATTTTTTGGTAACAATCAACCAGCTAACTTCACCTATATAACAGATTATAATTATATTATATGATAATATAAATGTAAGTTATGATATATATCATTTTATTTATACATGGCTTAAATGTTAGACTCCTTCAATATAAGTTAGACCTTGTATATTTTTGCATTCAAATTTTAAAATATTTTATCTATTTGCAATATTTTATTTTCCCCAATTTAAATATGTAATTACGAAATAAACAAGAATAAATATGAATTAAAACTATAAAATAAAATAAAATGTAAGGTAAATTTTCTATTAAAATCCTATAAAAATAGATTTATTAACTTTCTAACACATAATCCTTGCTTGTCGTTCAAAAAAGTTTGGCTCTAAGACAAAGTTAAAGAATAAAGAGCACCATAATTAAATATTTTAATTTGAGTAGGAATACTTTGAATTGTTTATAGTAAATCAAACACATTCTAATTATTTTAATTAAGATAAATTCTCAAAGTTCGAAGTGTGTGCGGTTAACATCATTACTTCTAAACAACGAGTAAAACAACACTTCACCTCTCTTTTCACCTGACTACTAGTGGAAGTAACCCAACAATTCAAAGTGTGTGCGGTTAACATCATTGCTTCTAAACAACGAGTAAAACAACCCTTCACCTCTCTTTTCACCTGACTACTAGTGGAAGTAACCCAAAAGTTAAATAGTGAGATGATATTTTATTATATTTTTAATTCTTTAGACTAAGCTGATAGTGCTTTCTTTTCTTATCCTTTAGCTTGTGATGGTTTATCTTCTTATGTGTTCCATGTTAAGGATTTAGTTTCCTTTAAATTAGGCTTAACTAATTTAAATTTGGTAAACCTCAAGACACCTAAAGTTATTCACAACAGGAAGTTCTTGTGTCAAAACTAAGGAACATCTCTATCCAGTCATTATCTCAACAACAAAAAAACAACACTTCACCTCTCTTTTCAACGAGTAAAACAACACTTCACCTCTCTTTTCACCTGACTACTAGTGGAAGTAACCCAACAACGAGTAAAACATTACTTCTAAACAACGAGTAAAACAACCTTCACCTCTCTTTTCACCTGACTACTAGTGGAAGTAACCCAACAATTCAAAGTGTGTGCGGTTAACATCATTGCTTCTAAACAACGACTAAAACAACCCTTCACCTCTCTTTTCTCCTGACTACTAGTGGAAGTAACCCAAAAGTTAAATAGTGAGATGATATTTTATTATATTTTTAATTCTTTAGACTAAGCTGATAGTGCTTTCTTTTCTTATCCTTTAGCTTGTGATGGTTTATCTTCTTATGTGTTCCATGTTAAGGATTTAGTTTCCTTTAAATTAGGCTTAACTAATTTAAATTTGGTAAACCTCAAGACACCTAAAGTTATTCACAACAGGAAGTTCTTGTGTCAAAACTAAGGAACATCTCTATCCAGTCATTATCTCAACAA
>JBBPBS010001130.1:4206463-4228131 GCA_037974835.1 Cicer judaicum
CCTGACTACTAGTGGAAGTAACCCAAAAGTTAAATAGTGAGATGATATTTTATTATATTTTTAATTCTTTAGACTAAGCTGATAGTGCTTTCTTTTCTTATCCTTTAGCTTGTGATGGTTTATCTTCTTATGTGTTCCATGTTAAGGATTTAGTTTCCTTTAAATTAGGCTTAACTAATTTAAATTTGATAAACCTCAAGACACCTAAAGTTATTCACAACAGGAAGTTCTTGTGTCAAAACTAAGGAACATCTCTATCCAGTCATTATCTCAACAAAAAAAAAAACAACACTTAACCTCTCTTTTCAACGAGTAAAACAACACTTCACCTCTCTTTTCACCTGACTACTAGTGGAAGTAACCCAACAACGAGTAAAACATTACTTCTAAACAACGAGTAAAACAACACTTCACCTCTCTTTTCACCTGACTACTAGTGGAAGTAACCCAACAATTCAAAGTGTGTGCGGTTAACATCATTGCTTCTAAACAACGAGTAAAACAACCCTTCACCTCTCTTTTCTCCTGACTACTAGTGGAAGTAACCCAAAAGTTAAATAGTGAGATGATATTTTATTATATTTTTAATTCTTTAGACTAAGCTGACAGTGCTTTCTTTTCTTATCCTTTAGTTTGTGATGGTTTATCTTCTTATGTGTTCCATGTTAAGGATTTAGTTTCCTTTAAATTAGGCTTAACTAATTTAAATTTGGTAAACCTCAAGACACCTAAAGTTATTCACAACAGGAAGTTCTTGTGTCAAAACTAAGGAACATCTCTATCCAGTCATTATCTCAACAAAAAAAAAAATCTTCATTTTTACACATAACTCAAGGAGAATAAGCTAGCAAAGGTGTCATCACAAGTACTACAACGAATCTAGATACAACATATATTTCCTCCCCCACACTAGCATAAAACATGGTTCTCAATGCATATTATTCCAGTAGACTAAATGAATAAATGAATGAGAGAAAGTAAAAGTGACTTCTTTAAAATAACTACCGATAAAAGCTTTTATATCATTAAAAGAAAAACAATCAACAAAAATAATAATCAACAAATTGCCTGTTTTGATGCGGTTGTTCAATGTCTCAAGTTTAACAATTAGCTAAAATGTGGATTTATTCATGAGGAGAATGATAGACTTCACTTGAAGAAGTCTTTTCTCATAATGCTTAGCGTGTTGGTCATTGAACTTAGAATATATATATATATATATATATATATATATATATATATATATATATATATAATTTAATATTGTATCAACAATATTAAATTAATTGAAAAATAATATTAAATACTGCAACATACAATAATAAAATAAAAATTTGGGGTAGCCATTCTTAATTTGATGAATTTGAATTTGAATAGTAACTGATTGATCTAAATAATTCATTACTCAAAAAAATTCACCGACAGTTCTTAAAAACAATCTATCAACTATCCTAGTTTTAGTTGATGTATATCTATCGAATTTATCTAATTACTTTTTTGAGCAATTAAATAAATAAATTATAATATTTGTTATTGTCTCTAACTATATTGTTATTTATTCTTTTAAAAACTATATTTCTTTTGATAGAAAAGTACAGAAAATATGTTTTATAGAAAAAATATGTTTTAATTTTTATACTATTTTTAGAATAAAAGTATTAATAAAAATATTATTATTATTTTTATTATGAATTAAATAACAGAGAGACGGTGGTTGGTCGTACCGACGGTAGATCTCCGACAACCACCACTATGGAGCTGCGACGATCCACTGTAGTGAGCTGGAAAGTTCCAACAAGTTTTTTGATAATGGCCGACAGAACTTAGCGATTTGTGGTGAGCTGTAGTGGAGCTCTTTTAAATTAAATAAAAAAAATTGGTTCTTTTAAATTATTAAAAAAAACACATCATTTTAGTTAATAAAAATAATTTTTTTTAAAATTATAATATTCATCAAAAGTATCTATTTTAAAATAAATAAATATAATCTATTAAATTTAGTTAGAAAACATGTGTAATCAATTGGATTTGTGAAAATGATCGGATGCGTATATATTCAAACAAAAAATTGAAACATTTAGGTTTTGTATTGATGCATAAATTGGCTTTGTAGAGTTAATTTAGACGAAATTCAACCAAACTGTAAGACATGTGCAAATTGTAAGATATTATGCATTCTCTCTTCACAAGCCTTTGATGGATAAACTTTCATCCATTATTTTCGTTTTCTTATTCAATGTTTCCTTATATGTTCTTGACTTCTGCTTTTTTGTTTGTTATTTATATATTCAATTAATTTGTTGGAAAATTATTGAATCATATTAATATTATGAAGCCTAAATAAATGAAATTCATTACTAATAATTAAATAAAAATATAACTTTGAGACGTAAAAATGTGAGGCATAAGGCGGTTGATTAATTTATATGCAGACATCTTCATTTAATTCTATCTATGTTTAATATTTTACATCTTATAATTAACTAAATAGGATGCATATTATTTTTAGTGTACTATAAACACACAACATTAACATACAATTATGTCCCTAATAATAATAAAAAATCTTTCAGCATTGAACCATCCAAGTTCTACATAGACTAAAAAAACTTTACTATTTTATTTTAGTTACACTGTTGGCATCATTTTTTTTTATATATATTGTTGATTGTTTTATAAACTGCAAGTATTGTTAAAGATTTTGAAAATTACAAATGTTAAAGTTATTGATTTTGGTATTTTAATCATCCATATTTATATTAATTGAGAAGAAAAAAATTAAATTAATAAAATATATTATTATTTTATGTTACAAAAATTCAAATTATTGTTAATATTAATAGAATAATCATAATCATTAACATTGAATGAATTTATTGGAATAGTCAACAAATGAATTATTTCTTGATTATAAATAACAAATGGATTACTTCTTCAAAACAGTTAATAAATGGATTATTTCTTGATTATAAATAGTTAATGAGTTTTGTTGTTTGGAAATTACCATATTTTTTCTAATTATCCTCTTTTCTACTAAAATTATCAAAACTATGATAACTAGAAAACAACTACAAATTAAAATTAAAACATTATTTTCTTCATTGACTCCTATCATCAAACTATATAATGCTTATATAAGTTGATGCACACATACCTCAAGATAACTACATTAACCACACAATAAAAGTGCACTGAAACAAATAAATAAAATATGCCTAAAGATCTATTTCTAGAATAAACTAAAAGAGTCATTATTTTCTTAGCCTCACCATCACTTTTTACTATTTTGTTTTCATAAGAATATTGAAGTTTGAGTTTTTCAGGTGTCAGCATGATGATTTTCAATCAAGTTACCACACCTGTGCGTTACATTTATTTTATATGCAATTTTCTATCAATTTTGCTAACACGAGCATTTCTCCATTTTGGACAAATCTTTCCTCCATAAATTTGTTTTTGCTTAATGACGTAGTATGGCTATAATTATAATTATTTTTCAAATAAGGAAAATTTCAAAATTTTCCTATTTCGAAAATTCAGGCATTTTCAATTTTAAAAATTTTGAAAGTTTTAAAAATTCTGAAATTTTTTATTTTGGAAGTTTCGAAACTTTTGATAATTCTGAAATTTTCTATTTCGAAAATTTTGAAACTTTCAAATTGATCAAAAATTTCGAAATTTTTGATAAATTCTAAGAAAACACATTTTAAAAATTTCAAATTTATCAGAAGCTTTAAAAATGTCAAAATATTCTGGAAAATTACGTTTCAAAATTTTCGTGTTTATCAAAAGTTTTGAAAACGTCAAAAAAATTCACTTTTTTATATTTCAAAAGTTTGAAAATTTTGAAATGATAATATAAATTTTGAAAGTTTCAAAAAATAGAGTGAATAATGAAGTGGTTACTTTTTTAAAAGAACAAAATGGTATTTAACTAGGACAAAATTGGATATATACAAGAACTATTGGAGACCAATTACAACCAGTACTCACCTTATATGAAGTCCTAGTCTACATACCATCTAGTAAATTGATTATTAATCTCACTTTGATTAATAAATTAGACTCGTAAATTTCAAAACCGAATTTGAATTTTTTCATAGATAATGATAATTAGATTATTAGTGTAAATTTAATTAATAATTTTTGTTTTGTTTTGTCCTAGATATACCTTTTGTTGGCATATTGTGGATCTTTGGTCAATCCAATAGTTTTCTTTTATTTATTTTTGTTTAAATTACACTTTATAGTTTCTTAATTCATGTTTAAATTTTACTTTGATCATTAATGTTTTTTCATTTTATTTTGACATCTTAAATTATAGTTAAATCTTTTAGTCTCTAAGTATAAATCGTAGACACATTTGTCTTTTAAGTTACAAATATTAAATACTTTGATTATGTCTATTATAATTTAATGTTTTTAAGTTAATTGACCAATGTATCTAATATTTTGTAACTACATAAACTAAAATATCTTATGTTTGTATTTAAATGGACCAAAATATTTCATTTTTATAATTTAATAAAATCATTTTTTATTAGAAAAATAAAATATTTTTAAATTAAAAATGACTTAAAAATTCTAATTTTCATAATCCAACTAATAAAATTAACTAAACAAAAACTCAATCAATTTGTGTGTTTATGTGTTAATATTCTTGTGTCCGTAGATAGTTAACAATGTTTACATAATGCATTGGTAGATCCAAGACACGAATTCAATTATTAATAATTATAATATACATACATAAATATAAATATTTAAATTATATAATTTTAATATATATTTCAACATTTTCGAAGTTTATTTTCAGCAAAAAAAAATTGAATTAATATTTTAATTACTAAATTTAAGAACAACATTCGGAACAAATAAATTAGCTAATTGGTGGAATTATTAGTAACTAAATCTTAGGACACAGGTTCAAACCGTTTAAACTCAAATGATAGAGAAATAATTAAATGTTGATAGAGCATATATATATATATATATATATATGATCAAACTAATAAAAAATTTGGGTCCGACATCTAATATTTAAATGTCTTAAAGTTATTATATTATTTACTTAAATTTAAGTGATCCATTTCATATAAAGTATATGATTATGGATAATATTATCATAAAAAAAATATTATGTAGATATTATAAATTTTATTAGTTTAAATATGTCTTTGTTCCTTGTAAATATACTTTTTTTTTTAATTTAATTCCGATAAAATCAGAGGTAATTGATTCTAGTCCATAACGTCAAATCAAAAGTTACAAAAAAATAGCTGACAAACAGTTGTGGTACGGAAGAAAACTGGTTTTTCAGAAACCTCTAAACCCACTTTTCATTTTTATTTATATATTTTATAAAATAACATTAATTATTAAATGATAATTAATATATTTATTAATTAATAATATAAAATATTTTAATTTTTAATATATCATAAAAGATGATGTGTTGGTGTGTATTTATAAAGCCATATATGTCTTGACGCTCTTTTTTTGTAATGTTGATTTGACGTTAGGGCTAAAGTTGAACATCTTTGATTTTACGAGAATTAAATCCAAACATAAAAGAAAACTTACATGGACTAAAATCAAAAAGTGATATATTTGTAAGGATAAAAATATATTTAAACCAATTTTATTTCTATTTTTACAATAGATAGAAATAAAAATAATAAAAGTTGAATGATCATTAATCTTCATCAAAGGATATGTACTTACTATAAATAATGGTTAGGGTTCTTAATTGTAAACAACATGTTAATAATAATCTTCATTCCATTAAAGGAAATAGTAAAGCAACAATACAATGAATCTACAATTAAAATATCACTATCTTATCACTTAGAACACTTTGTTGCGTCTGGTTTGTCTGCAAAAAAGAAGTTGCCACCAATTTTATATTTTTAAAAGGAAAAATTAGATAAAATCTAAAATAAAGATCTTGAACAAAAAAAAAAAGAATTCTAGAATCGATTACGAGTAAGCAAAGTAATATTACCTTACATCGTCCATTAAAATGGTTATCATATAATTATTTGTATACAAATTCTTTATTTATTTAATTATATATTTTATCGCTATAAAAATAATAAAAAAAATAAATTATTGACATTAATAAAAGAAGAAAAAACATATTTTGTGTTGTCCGATTTTATCCTCAAGTGCAATAGGAAAATTTCGATCCTATGTGTTGTCCGATCCCTCGAGTTTGACAAAGGGAAGATTTCGATCCTATATATCCTCAAGTGCAATAGGAAAATCAAAACACTCTAGTTTTTAAGAGGAAAATATTTTGTGTTGTCCGATTTTATCATTACTCAATTTTAATTATTTAATTATTATATATGTATAAAAAAAAGCTAATAATAATAGTAATAATAAAAAAGAGGTGAGATGTTTGTTCATAAATTGTATCTTTTTATTTGTATTTGGTTTTAAAGTTAAGAAAAATTGGTTCTTGCTAGAAAACAACGGTAACACGACAGTATGTGAACGAACAAATTGACACGATGATGAAGCAAAATGTGCAACATGTAAAAGGATTTGCTCATGGGTCGTTAGATCTATTGCGACACAAAAACCACTGACGATTGAAGGCAAAGTCGGCCCAAGGGAGAAATAGGCCCAATAACATATTATATATACTTGTTAAACCTCCAACAACTGGACACATAAACAAAAAAAAGGCCTCCAATAAATTTAAATTAATTATTGGTTTCAATAAAAATTAATATTTTGATATTAAAGTCATTGTTTTTCACTAGATCAATTACTTTATTTCAATGTAGATTTGAATAATTTAAATTGTATATATATATTTTTGGTTTTCTATTTAATATTGACAAATTAAAATCATTGGATAATAAAAAATTAAAAGAAAATTGCATTAACCTTGAATGTTCTTTAAAACATAAGAACAAATCAGATATAGATGGATTAAATTTATTTGTAGAACTTAAAATTCTAAAAGAGATAATACAAGTAGAAATTGACACACCAGTAGACATACTTAATTATATACGAAAGTTAGATTCTTTTCCAAATGCATATATTGTTTATAGAATAATGTTAACAATTCTAGTAATTGTCACTTCAGTATAAATAAGTTTTGTGAAATTATAATTAATTAAATTTTATATAAGATCAACGACGTTCCAAGAAAGATTAAATGTATTAGCTTTATTAACGATTGAAAAACAATTGTTAAAAAAATCGATTACAATAATTTGATAAATGATTTTACATAAAAAAATGCAAAAATGAAATTTAAAATAAAATATTAATAATTTATATATAAACTTTGGAAAGGTCCCGTATGATAATTTTGCTTTAAGCCTCATAATATGTTGGGCCAACCCTGATTGAAGGTGAATGATGTGGCACGGCGAATGAGGATGAATTTCATCCGGCGGTGGCAACTATTTATTCTTATCCTAAGAAGAAAAGAAAACTATTTATTGATCTAGTTCATTGTTATGGTTTTCTGAGTTATTTGATAAACCATGGTAAGATTTTTGTGTTATGCTACAATGAGGTGAAGTTTGCTTTACTTGATGATTGGTTTATAAACATCAATTTTTTTTTTTAGTATGTGTGTTGTAAATCAATTTTAGGAACAAACAACTTAAGAAAAATGAAAATTTAGCGTATGAGTTTCATTTTGCATAAAAGAAACTAAGTTGCATTATTTTTAAAAGGATGCAACACAAAGAAGCTAATAAGAAGAAAATTAGAGAAGCATAAGAAAAATCGATCCCTTACATTTGAATTGGTTTTGGTGGACTGATTTTATCAAGTTCAAATCTTTACGCCTCCCTATTTTTGCCTATTACTCTTTTTATGTTTTTGAAAAGAATGAAACGTCTAATCAGGAATCATTGGCAAACAAGAAACATAAGCATCCATTATTGTCTAATGTTTCTAGTCCAAATTATTTATTTTTTATTATTATATTGTTTTATATAAAAAGTCTAAAAAAATAGTGAACAAAATTATGTGTCAATAACTTCTCCTCTTTACTTAGAATTAACTTGAAAATCAAAGTAAATGATAAGTAACTTCAAGATGCAGGTCGTTTTCTCAGCTTTATGATACAGGTCGTTTTCTTGGCTTCAGGAGTGATTCGTTTTCCTGACCTCAAGATGTGGGTCGTTTTCTCGACTTCGGGTGCAAGTCATTTTCCCATATTCAAGATGTGGGTCGTTTTTTTGGCTTCGGGTGCGATTCATTTTTTCGAATTCAAGATGCATATCGTTTTCTCTGCTTTGGGTTCAAGTAATTTTCCTAACATGAAGATGGAGTTCATTTTCTGACTTTAAGAGTAAACGAACTCCATCTTAATGCAAGTTGTTTTCTCAACTTTGGCTGCAAGTCATTTTCTCGGCTTTCGGATGTAGGTTGCTTTCTCGGCTTTTAATACAATTTGTTTTCCAGGCATTAAGATTTGGGTTGTTCTCTCGGCTTAGGGATTCGAGTCATTTTCCAAGCCTTAAGATGCGAGTTTTCTTCAAGATGGGGGTCATTTTCTCAACTTCGGTTGCAAGTCATTTTCCTCGCTTCAAGATGCGGGTCGTTTTCTCGGCTTCGAGTGCATGTCGTTTTCTCAACTTTTAGATGCGAGTCGTTTCCTCAACTTTAGTTGTGAATCATTTTCTTGGGTTTAAGATGCGGATTGTTTTCTCGGCTTTGGGCGCGAGTCATTTTCTCAGCTTTATGATTTGTGTCATTTTCTCAATTTTGGGTGTGAGTCGTTTTCTCGGCTTCAAGTGCGAGTCGTTTTCCCAAATTCTATATGCGGATTGTTTTCTCAGCTTCAGGTGCAATTCGTTTTCCCGACATCAAGATGTGAGTCATTTTATGGGTTTCAGGTGCGAGTCGTTTTATCAACTTCATGATACGGGTCATTTTCTCGGCTTCAGGTATGAGTTGTTTTCCCTGCTTCAAGATACGTGTCCTTTTGTCGGCTTCGGGTGCGAGTCGTTTTCCCCAACTTGAAGATGCGGGTCGTTTTCTCGGCTTCGGGTGTGAGACGTTTTCCCATCTTTAAGATACAAGTCGTTTTCTTTCGGCTTCGAGTGCAAGTCATTTTTCCAACTTTAAGATGTAGGTTGTTTTCTCGGCTTTAAATTTATGAACTGTTATGAATGAATGAATATGTTGGCGTTTTTTTTATTATTTTTTCTTTATTGCACATGATTATTCAAATCATGGATGAGAAAGGCACATATACGTTTATTTTTTGAACATGATATTTTTTATCTCTTTTTTTTTTTTTGAAGATGAAAAAATATTGTTGTGTTCTTAAGCTGGATCTCATGTTGTCGGCTGCATTCTAGCCTAAACAACCTTTACTATATTCAACTCTATTACAATTTATTATATCAATGTATGGTATATAGTTTATCTTCCTGGACATGATAATAATAAGATATATTTTGAAAAGATGATTAAATCATAAAGCAAGATGTAAAAAACATATATTAATATATTGAGGCTCAATAACCGTCATAAAAAGAATATACATAAGATAAAATCAAAGAAACGGGTGGAAGATCTGACATGGTAACTAATAATTCAAAGGTATAATGTACTAATTTCTCGTGCCATAGTCCAATCCATATTTTTTATCACATTCTTTTGTTTAGATTGCCTTTCTAAAGTATGTATTCTTTTTCTTTTTTTTTTCTTCTTTTTTTGTCAGTCTTTTTAGGTTTCAACCTAGCGGGTATATATTACTATTTTTATGTATCATATTTTTTGCCTAGGTCGCCCTTTCCAGTTTTTCATCTTTGCAAATATTTATTATTATTATTATTATTATTATTATTATTTGTACCCTAATTTTTGCCTAGGTCTCCCTTTCACGTTTTCAACCTAGCAGATATTCATAACTATTTTTTGTACCCTAATTTTTGTTAGGTTACACTTTCAGGTTTTTAACATAGCGGGTATTTATTATTATTTTTTCTACCATAATTTTTTCCTAAGTCGCCCTTTCAAGTTTTCAACCTAGCAGATATTTTTATTTTAGGTTTTAGTACCTTAATTTTTGCTTAGGTTGTTTTTTCAGGTTTTCAACCGATTGAGTTTATCGCAAGACTAAATCTTTTGTGTCCATATTTGTGAGGATTAAAGTCCCACTCGAGAAAGCTTTCTTCATGACATATGGACCCTCATAGTTAAGGGTCTATTTCCCACAATAATCATTTTGAATGAGTGAGATCTTTTATAGCACTAAGTCTCCTTCCTAGAATTCTCGAGGATGTATTATTTTCATAGTTAAGGGTCTATTTCTTAATTTTATTCCATCACAAACTAACTAGTTGAGTTGCACAAACCTCTTATTAAACCATTATGTCCATACGCTATCCACACAATTTCCTTTCTCGTACAAAACTCGTGGAAATAAATAAATCAATTTTGAGAATTGTGATAACTTTGGATAATTTAATAAATTGAAAATTTTGTATGATGATTAAAATAGATTTGTTTATAGATGAGAGGGAATAATAGTTAAGAAATAGACGTAGCGTAGAGAGATAAATCACTAAAGATACATGATTGAAGTTAAATCATCCCTACTAAAAAATCATTGGCATTTGATTATATTTATCAATTTTATGTTTTATAAAATGTTATGTGGGGTCACTAATGTTTGACACATAGTTTGTCACAAAATTCAAGGATAAGATAATTAATACAATTATCTAATGTTTGACACATAATTTGTCACAAAATTCAAGGATAAAATAATTAATACAATTAGATGATGATTTTCTTTGTTAATTTAATTTCAATGTCATACTATTCAGTTTGAAACTAGTATAATCTCCCAACCAATATTTGCTCCTCCATGTTTTGAAGTCAATGTTAAAAAATCAATTTAACTACTAATATTTTATTGTTAAAAAAGATTGCTCCTCCATATTAATCTTTTGAATTTGCATGGAAATTATGTGGAAGCTTCATGCCATTGATCATATGATTCCATGTACTCACACTCAAAATCCAAGACTCTTAAATTTCATAATTGACGACCTTGTTGTTGACCTTTTTTGTGGGAAAATAATTGAAAAAGAAACGAAATATGGAAGTGTATAATAAATGAAAAATGAAACTAAGGATCAGATATAGATAAAAAGAAAGACATTAGATCTATAATTTGTAGTTTTGATTATCGTTGGTACAATTAGAATGATATGAATATAACTTTTTTTTTATAAATGTTTAATAGGTCATATGGTGTTTTTTATTTGAAATGTGATATTAGGTGTCTTTGCGGTGCGGTTTAAATCGCCTTAAAAAAAAAAAGAAAAAAAACATCCATTTCAATTATTAAAATACTTGTACTCTGTTTGATTATAACTAAAAGAATTCGATCTAATTCAAATTAATATAATTTAATGGTGTTTTTTTTGGTAAGTGTTTGTTTTTAAATAAGACTAAAATTTTAATAATAAAAAATAGATATTTGAAATTATTTTTAAAAAATAACAAAAATCATATTCAGTTATTAAAATAACTAATGATAATAGTTCATTATTAATTTTATTAATAGAAGAAATTAAACCTATAATTTTCTTATCATTTTAATTTCTCTAAACCACCAAACCACAAACTATTTTATGACTCGATCATCAAATAAATTTAAAACTATCATAATCACAATTAGATAATTTGATCTATGCTTCTAAACAATATAGGACTATGTATTGATGGTTCCTTATGATATGTAAACGCAGTGCATATTCTTATTTGATTAAGCCATTGATTTTCTGACTATCAAGTCAACTCAATACACATGAAGGTGCAAATTTGAAGGACATTTTAAAGTGGATAATAGTATTTTATTAAAAGAATTATCAAATATTTATTTCAGACGTTTAAGAACATATAAAATAACTTAATTATTAAATTAATGTAGTTTATACTGTATAATATTGTTTTTAATTAATAATAAATTCAATGAATTTGATATTTGTTGAAACAAAAACAATTGTAAATTAAATTTTATTAGTTTTTAATTTTAAAATTGTAGAATATAAAGTATTTTTATTAAATAAAAACATTATTTTTGTAAACACCTAAAGTAATTGTTTTTGTGGCCTAGTAGTCTTACACTGCCTTACCAACTCTATTAGAATTAAGGAAACTGTATTTTAATATGTTGACTTTCATGCAATTTTTAATGAAAGAATTAATTTTCATGTAAAAAAAAGGACAGCACGTTGCGGTTTTTTTATTTTTATTTTATAGTGGAGACTAATTGTTTTATGCGTTTAAAATGTTTACCAAATAAACAAAAGTTTATGCAAGAAAAAAATTCAATCTATTGAGCACACTTAAAAGTTAATTAATTAACATGAATTAAATTTATCCAAAAGTTTCCTACTTTTTTCTTTCTTTTTGATGGCTACGGGAGTAGTTAATTCGAAGTGGCGAAAGAAAGATAATTCTAGATTTTATATCAACACTTTGTCGCATTCATATGAATGAATCGCGAAACTTCCATGTTTGTCGGATACTAGTGAATGTGATACACATAATCACATGATTGATAAATAGATAGAAGATATGTTTTAGAAAGAAGAAAAAAAAAAAGATGACCAAGACCACAAAACTTTGATGATGACTGAAATCTGTTAGCGACGACGGAATGCGACGGAGTAGCTTCCGGTAGATATGCATATACTTTGACGATCAAGTTATTGAGAATTAGACGGAGTGAAATTGATATATTAATGTATTTTAAGAAGAAATGAGTTGCGTACCTTGCACCTAAAGTATATAAAATATTGTTGGAACATATAATATGTTATTGTGTGAAGTTAAAATATGTTAAAGTTTCACATTGGAAAACTCTCGTATATTGAGTAGTTTTCAAATCTATAAATACTAAATTCCTATATTGGATAGGTAACATATGTGTGTTTGCTTTCATCACTATATAAAAAGTGTCAAACTCTTGTAAAAAACGCACAAAGTTAGATGAATTTATCAACTTTTTATTTTTCGCTTTAGAGCAGTTTTACTTATAGTCCCTTCGATTTTTGAGTGGTCTTAAAATCATTGTCCTTTTAGAGTAGTTTTTGTGGCGTAGTTCTTTCGATTTATGAGTGGGCATAATACTATATTGAAGGTGTAATTTTAGAACGGTGCAGTAGAACTCTGATACAATTTGTCTATTCTAGGTTTGTATGGGCTATTTTATCTTGAGAACTTCGTGGTTAATAGTCTGTCTTGCACAATTTGAGCAGTGCTACTAAACATTTTAAAGAGAGCGACTTAGTCTCCGAATCAACCCAGTAATATCTTTGATTGCACAAATTTATTTTGAAATTATTTTTCGAAACTCAAAAACAACAATTTTAAGACATTTTTTTTTCTGCCATGTCAACTGAAGAGATTACTGTATCTAGTTTTGCTGCCTCTGATTTCATTGAATTGTTTCAGTTTGAGGAAAATAGAAAATGATAAGAAATTTGAACAATGGGAGGATAATGATTACTTTTGTAAAAATTATATTTTTAATGAACTTGTTGATAATCTGTATGACTACTACAATTGCAACAATATTGTGAGCCGCTACTTCAAGTATCAGAGTATTAGATGACCGATGACTTCCGTGGAGCCTCACTCCCGTAAAATTTATAAGATAGCTAATGGGATAATCTCTTAAGGTATACTTTAGATGAAAAATTTCAAATTGTTGTCATTATCAACAAACTGTCCCTACTTGGAAGAATTTCAAAATCTATCTCACACATAAAACAAAAAAATTTCTCTAGAGAGTTTGATAACTCGTCTTTGGAGATAACAAAAAAAAAATTAAAAAAAAAATTGTTTATGGTTTTCTTTTGAATAAGGCAGAGTTTACTTACTCTATAGGGACATATTTGTACACCAATTCTAAATATTATATTTTTTGATAAATGGTACGCCACTGATGACATGTTTAAATTAAATGTTAAAATTAATAAAATGTCTCATTCTACTTACATGTCGTGTGATTTCAAATTTAAGTAACTAAAGTTTAATTCTAAAGTTATCTTTAAATGATTCAAGAGAATATGAGCTTTTAGATTTAATACAATATGATATATGTGAACTTGATGGAACTTTGAGAAACGTTATTTCATCAATTTTATTTACGATTGTGTTGACTATACTTTTGTATATCTAATGAACAATAAGAGTGAAACGCTTAACATGTTTAGAATTTTTGTAGCTGAAATTGAAAATCAATCTAGTAAAAATATTCAGAGGTTACGTAGTGATAAAGGAACCAAATATGGTTCTAGTTTGTTTAATGAGTTTTATAAATTGCATGGAATTATACATGAAATAGTTGCACCATATTCGCTTGAAATGAATGGTAAATCTTAAAGAAAGAATAAAACTCTTATTGAAGTAGTTTTTGCTATTATGCTTAACTATGGTGTTGCATCTCAT
This sequence comes from Cicer judaicum, assembly GCA_037974835.1. NCBI lineage: Eukaryota > Viridiplantae > Streptophyta > Magnoliopsida > Fabales > Fabaceae > Cicer > Cicer judaicum. Next base: position 4,220,921 of record JBBPBS010001130.1, read on the forward strand.
TGGTGGGAGAAATATATATTGATTGTCTGCTAAGTTTTGAATAGATTTCTTAAATCTAAAAACAAAACATCTCTTTATGAGAATTTAAAGAAAAGACAACTAAATTTGTCTTATTTTCGGACATGGGTATCTATGCCTTATGTCAGAATCCTCGATCCCAAATGAGTTAAACTTGCTAGTAGAGGATATGCATGTGTATTCATTAGGTATGCCGTAAACAAAAAAGCATATAGGTTTTATGACCTAAATGCGGAAGCGATCATAGAGTCAAATGATATTGACTTCTATGAAAATAAATTTCCTTTCAAATCGAGAAATAATGGAGGTAACGAAACAAGTCACATTCTTGTGACGAGGAGCACTCAAAACATCAAACAAGGCGGGAAAAAAATTGAAGAAGAAATAGAATCAGAGTTGCTAAAGATTACAAACTTTATTATACGATTTATTCCTTTGAAGAGAATCCTACAAATCTTCAAGAATCTTTGTCGTATTTGGATACAGATTTACAGCAAGAAGTTGTCAACGATGAGATGGATTCTCTAGAGTTTAAAGGTTTTAGATAGAGAAAATACAGATTTCTTTGACAATTTTTCACTGGTCGCTATAGTTACATCCATTAAGGTACTTTTTCACCGGATCCCACAATCTATAACCAAATTCTTCACCACCATCATCTATTGGAATGTGAACAAAACATATGTAGCCAAACACTCTCAAATGAAGGTAACAGACATCTTTCCTTTTCCGCGCACCATATTTGGAACATCACCATCAAATGAAATAGAAGGAGAAAGATTGATTAAATCTACTGCAGTTTTCATTGCTTTAACTTAAAAGGATTTCGATAAGTTTGCATGAGATATCATACATCTAATTAGTCATTAATCGTACGATTCATTCTCTGTATAACACCATTATGTTGAGGTATCTTTGGAAATATTTTTTCAAGCCTTATACCATGTTCTCTATAATACTCTTTAAACATACCTCTGTATTCACAACTATTATTTGAGCGAACAAATTTCAATTTCCTTCCTTTTTCTTTTTCAACACTTGCATGAAAATGTTTGAAGACTCCAAGTACCTGGTCTGGTCTTTAGATTTTGAAGGAAAATCCCACACTTTTCTAGAGTGGTCGTCAATAAAAGTAATAAATGTGATGCACCACCAAGAGATTTACTATCCATCATACAAACATCAGTATGAACTAAATCAATAATATTTTGTCTCCTATGAGGACTAGTTTTATGAGTGCAAATTTTTAAAGACGTACCTTTCACTGGAAGAAAACTTTTCTTCGCAAGTATGTTGAGTCTTTTTTCACTCATGTGACAAAGGCACATATGCCATAAATTAGAATAGACATCTTAAATTGCATTCACTTCTTCCTTGCATAACTTTGTAAGCATTTTATAGAGAGAAGTGAAACTTTGATCATTTGCAACCACTAAGGACCATTTGGTGATTTTACATATACCACCACCACCAAAGTAAGTGTGATAACCCGCAATATCCAAAGCTTTCAACAAAATGGAATTGAGTCGAATATTAGGAACATGTCTAACATTCTTCAATTGAAACGTGCAACCAATCCCAGTTTCAACCGAAATATCTCTTATAATGATACTTTTACATACTCCTTCATCTTCCATTTTTACCGTGCCAAAATTACCAAGACTGTAAGATGAGAAGAAATCACGCATATGAATAACATGATATGAGGCACTCGAATCAATAATCCAAGTTGAATTCAGACATGCAAGGTTTATGGAAGTATCATCACAAACAATATAGACATCACTAATAGATGCAACTATTGTTCTATCAGAAGATGCATCTTCAATTACATTCACTTCTTCCTTGCATAGTTTCATAGGCATCCTATAGAGAGAGGTATAAATTTGCTCCTTTGCAACCACTAGGGACCCTTTAGTGATTTTGCATATACCACCACCACCAAAGAAAGTGTGATAACCATCAATATCCAAGGCTTTCACCAAAATCAAATTGAGACGAATATTAGGAACGTGTCTAACATTCTTCAATTGAAGCTTGCAACCAATCCCAGTTTCAACCCAAACATCTCCCATACCAATAATTTTACATACTCCTTTATCTCCCATTTTTACCATGCCAAAATCACCAGCACTATAAGATGATAAGAAATCACACCTAGGAGTAACATGATATGAGGCACCCGAATCAATAATCCAAGTTGAATCCTGACATGCAAGGTTTATGGAATTATCATCACAAACAATATAGACATTATTAACAGATGCAACTGTTGTTGTATCTTTATCATTTTTCTTCTCTTTGTCTTCATCTATTTCCCTTGATTAATCTCTATTAAGGAACTTGTAATTTCTTTTTATGTGACCTACTTTTCCACAATGGTAACATATCACTTCTTTTCTGCTTTATTTTGCACATTATTTCGTTCATACAACTCTTTTAATGTGTCACACATCTTCTTGGTATCTATTTAAGTTTCAACATGTCGATGTACACTCAAATCCAACAACTATTTGATCATGTCCACTTCCTTTCTATGCATCTTCTTCTAGTCATCGTTATATTTATCAGCAGTGTCACCCTTAATAAGATCATACAAATTTTTACTATATAACATGTCTTCCATGAAGTTCTTTCAAAGTGTGTAGTTAGAAGAATTGAACTTAATCATATTCAGACCTTTATTCTCCTCCTCCATTTAAATGCAAAATCAAACCAACTGAGCTCTAATACCACTTTGTTGGGAAAAATATTATAGATAATTATCTCAATAATGTAGAATATTTTTCTTCCACCTATGCTGATAAATGTTTAAATAAAAATTACAATTTCACATAGCAATAATAATTGACAGAAAATTAAATATAAGATAAACACAATTTTTAATGTAAAAAATTTTTCTCAGAATGAAAAAATAAAAACTATGAGATCTAGTTTAATAAAAACTTTTACTATAATAATTAATAAATATACAAAAAAATATACTAAAATTACTAAAATTATATATAAATAACGTGCTGAAATTATAGATCAAAAGAAGTTTTTTTTCTTCCTTGCTGCCGCCTCGTTTTCCTCGTTTTCTTTTACCAGCGCTGCCTTCTTTCTTTTACTGTGCGGCCAATATTTTCTTTCTGGATTTAAATTGTTTTCCTTTTTTAGTTCTTTCATATGGGGAAGCATAACAAATACACTTTTTTTTTTCCTTTACTAAAATTATAGTGGAATTCACTTGAAAAAGTAAACGCATCAAATATATATATATATTTAATATTTGATGCCATTTTAATAAAATTACTTTCAAAAAGTTTATGATAAACAAAAAAAATGAATGTGATTTGCCTCTATACAAATAACGCACTATTGCCAAATCAAAATTTGCTACATAAATTTTTTTTGGTGTATTCTAACACAAAATTTAAAAACTAAGAGGGTATATAAAACTACGAAATACAGAATATACGAACGATAATATTATATGAGATGAAACAGGGACTCGAAGTAGAATTAAGTAACGATATTATGCTCGAAAACTAATTAGACGATACAAAACAATTCCAAAATACAAATTCATATACTTTCTATTAATTTTTTAAAATAAGACATTATAGTTATATATTAAAATAAACCAAAAAAACGTGCGGTTTTATTCAATTGAGTACGAAGATATCTGTATCAGTTCCATTGTTTTTTTATAGCAATACTGAATAGTACATTTTCACCAATAAATCACGAAAGTTAATATTTTAAATTGAAAAAAATAGTCATATATTGAATGGATTAAATTTACCAAACCAATTAAAATATCTCTTTATCTTTCATCACTGTTTTTTGTTGCAACAATAAATATTTTCCATGTTTTTTAGTATAGAATTCATAATATTTGTAAGAAATGTTATATAGTACTATGAGTTTTTTCATGAATAAATCACGAAAATTAATTTATAAGTTAGGAAACTTAATTATATACCATCCAATTAATTAGTTAAAATAGTAAAATCAATTAAAAATTAGGCATATAATTTGTTGCCATAAGTGGTAGTAATATTTATCATTTTTCATATTTTATAAACCCTTATCTTTTAATTTGTGGCTACACCCTTGTACTTTTGTTTGTGTGGCTACGATAGGTGCAATGGTGACGTCAATATTTGGACACTAACTATATTTGACTAATCGTTTAGGTGAGTCATTATTATCTAACATTAATTATTTCCAAGTCACACATCACAAATTTCTCATTAGAAATTATAGCGAAGTTTCTCATGTTCAAACCATAGGTTGATCTATCACCACAATTTCCGTACACACTCAAACATTAACTACCCACAACCACTATTTTCCATTATATAAGTAGAAGAAGTTCAATGAACCACACTCACACTAATTCATTACAACAAAATTTCTAAGAGAAATATATCCCATCTTAGTGTAATTTTCATTACTATAAGCTCTCATGGTTCAAGAAAAGAAGGTAGTGGATGAGGTGTCCGGTTGGTTTAGAATCTACAATGACGGTTCGGTTGATCGATCTTGGACCGGACCGCCTGAGGTTAATTTCATGCTCGAACCGGTTTCTCCCCATACACAATTCATTGAAGGAGTTGCCACTCGTGACGTAACCACCACCACCACCCATGACGGGTTAATCCACCGTGCCCGCATATACCTACCGGAGAAAACACCAAAGGATAATCACAAATTGCCTATACTCATTCACTTCCATGGTGGAGGTTTCTGCATTAGTGAACCGGATTGGTTCATGTACTACCACGTTTATACACGATTTGTCCGGTCTACTCGGTCCATTTGCGTCTCCCCATTTCTTCGACGAGCCCCGGAGCATCGTCTTCCTGCCGCTATTGACGACGGGTTTACGACTCTCCAATGGATTCAGTCAGTGGCCAGGGGAGAGGTAAGTGATCCATGGCTTGAAGAGCACGGCGACTTCAGTCGAGTTTTCCTCATAGGAGATAGCTCCGGAGGAAACTTAGTCCATGAAGTCGCTGCTAGAGCCGGGTCCATTGACTTGAGCCCAATTCGGCTCGTCGGAGCAATTCCCATTCATCCTGGATTTGTCCGGTCATACCGGAGCAAATCCGAACTCGAAATGCCACAATCACCATTTTTAACATTGGACATGATGGACAAGTTCTTGAGTATGGCACTACCAATTGGAAGCAACAAAGACCACCCCATCACTTGCCCAATGGGCGAGGCGGCGCCGCCTCTTGACGGCCTGAAACTGCCGCCATTTCTACTTTGCGTAGCTGAAAAAGATTTGCTTAAGGATACACAAATGGAGTTTTATGAAGCCATGAAAAAAGCCAATAAAGATGTGGATCTTTTTGTGAGCAAGGGAATGACACATAGTTTTTATCTCAACAAAATTGCTGTGGATTTGGATCCCAATGTTAATGCTGAAATGAATGCATTAATTGGTAGGGTAAAAGAATTCATTGAAAAGCACTAAATTTTAATATCTTGTTTTGGTTTGTAGTGTGGATTTGATCAAGAGTGTTATATTTATTTTTGTTGCTAGCTATATCTATCTATATATAGGTTCCCCTTAGTGGGATTGAGTGAGTAGGTACTTTTAACTATAAATGTGATGCAACCTCTCTTATTTTAATAATAAATACATAATGTCCAATTTCGATTATTTCTTGTATTTTTTCATAAGTATTGACATCAGTTCATCTTGTACTCAACTTACATCGGTTTTCTTAAATTTTATTTATTATCTATTTATATATATATATACATACGTGTAAAAGAACATTTATGCAAATTTAGTATAGTAGCAATAGGAAACGTTAGGCAGCGATTAATTTATATATATTTCTTTGGTTATTTGCACTAAAATTCAATTAATTAATATATTTTTCTTCAACCATTTTTCTCTTCAAATATTTGCATTAAAAATATCTACAACATTTTTCATCAATTATTTGCATGAAAATATTTAAAATATTTTATTCAATTATTTTCTTTAAAAAGAGCAACAATTAATTAATATGTTTTGATTTAACTATTTGTATTAAAAATGTCTTAAACATTTTTCTTCAATTATTTGTATTTAAAAGGCTCAATTTTTTTCTGTCATTCTAACATATGTCATTGTCATATACATATAAATTATTGGACCTAAATTATTGGAACAACATGTGATCAAAGTAATATCAAGCAACAAAATAATAGAATTATACCGTATAATAATTTAACCATGGGAGAAATATCTTATTATATAATAGAAATTGTAATTCTAATTTGAACTGATTTAAATTTGCAAAATACGATTAAATTTGAAAAATCTTCAAAGCAAAAGAGAATTAGGTTTTTTTATGAGCAGTTTCGTCATACCGTCGATTAATTTGTGCAACTAGAATATTGGTACAAATTTAATTAGAGAGAGTTTCAATTTTATTTTATAATATATTTTTATATTTAAAAAATTATATTGATATTCTTAATTTTGTAGAACACTGTAAAATTTTATATTTGCAACTTATACCTGAAATAAATAGTCAAATAATAAATTATTGAATTTTGATGGCTACAGCCTACCAGACGCCACCATTCATTATTAAATATTGATGTTAAATAGAGTTTTATAATTTTAATGATTAAATTTTTAAATTTGAATAGAAGCTCCAAAATTATTAAAACAGTCATGAGTTTGACATAGATTCAATTAAATCATACAATTGCATGCAAAATTAATTGTCATTTTATTCTAACCAATTAATTATTTTTGTTGATTTTGTTGTTGTTATAAATCAACGAATTGTATTGGGTTCATTCTTGTTATTTATAATGGATTCATGTATCGATGAGTGAAGATGCAACTTTGGCTATGAAGAGTGTTTTATTCATATCATTTTATTTATTATTTTGCATGTATTTGTTTATCTCTTTTTGGTATTATGTTTCTTTGACCCTCACTTCCTACTACTACTACTACTACTATTATTATTATTATTATTATTATTATTATTATTATTATTATTATTATTGTTATTATTGTTATTGTTGTTATTATTGTTATTATTATTATTCTTATTATTATTATTATTATTATTATTATTGTTATTCTTATTTTTATTGTTATTTTTATTATTATTATTATTATTATTATTATTATTGTTATTCTTATTGTTATTCTTGTTATTATTATTGTTATATTATTATTATTA